>CM029546.1:40607047-40639742 GCA_017141385.1 Sogatella furcifera
TTGTTTTAGTTCCTTATTGTTATATTACAAGGAATAAAATGAAAACAAAAATAAAGTTATAAAATATTTATTTTACTCACATATTTCCTTCTTGACAGATGACTTCAAAACTTCTTCAATGAATGATATTTCTCAAAGCATGGTAAAAGACACATTGGCTTTCCATATAATTTGCAGATATATCATGTATCTGTCTCTTCTTTGGCCCCAAAGTGGTGTCACTGCAAACGTAGGATGCTTTCTGAGGATATTTCTTACCACCAGGAAATATAGGCAGCAATTGAGGGAAATGTTGGTAGATTTGAGGGATGACTCTATTTGGAATATCTTCACTCTGTTGTCCTCTACTTCTTCTCTCAATGACTGCACCATGATTGTCCAGTAGCTCCCTTATAAGTTCTAATTGGAAATCAGCAAGAGAGGTTGAATTTCCTGATTTTACTTTCCACATAGCATGGGTGTTTATTACAGTCAGATCCAATATGTGGAAAAACTTTTTGGTACCACTTCACTGTTTTTCTCAAGCATTCTATGGAGCTCAGAAGCATATCCACTCTGTCAACTGAACCCATATTCAAATTGTATTGTTGAACACACACTGGCTTCTTCATTATATCCCCCCTTCTCATGTTTCCCACAATCATATCTTCATGGCATGTTGTAAGCATATGCTTATCACTTCTGTCATGCCATTTGAGTGTCAGGATGTTGTCTGTGTGACGACAAACCATATCTCCCCTATTCAGTTTCGTTGGGAACACTGGCATTCCTCTTCTGTTTGGGTTCACTGTACTGCAAACATTGGTCTTCTTTGAATGAAAATATTGAGCAAGTAGGGGCTTGTATACCAATTGTCTATATACAAGGTGTGTCCTTTCTCAAGGTATGATTGCATGAGTGTATTTACAACAGAACCTGAAATACCAATATCTGCATCTGTTTCCACAAGCTTTGTATCTGAACCGGTGTAAATGATAAAGTCCAATACATAATTAGTTTCCACATCACAAATAACAAAAAATTTCATACCGAATCTGTGTCTCTTGGTCCTGATATACTGTTTGAATGACAAGCATCCTTTGAATAGCATGAGAGACTAATCAATGCACACATTTTGGAATGGATAGAAGAGTGTCAAGAATTTTGTCTTGAGATGTTCAAGAACCATTTCAATTTTATATAGTCTATCACCTTGCACTTTTTAATCATTGTTGCAAAAATGAAGGAGACATAACAATATAAGATACCGATCTCTGGACATAGTTTTCCCAAAAATCTTTGTTTCTAGCAGTGGATCATTTGACCAACAGTCATTCAGTTTCAATTTGTCATTCTGTGAAATGAGTAGTGACACTCTAATGAACAGTTAGAACTCATTATCATTAGTCTCCGTCCACTTTGTGAGATGTGATTTAGCAGAGAGTACAGTATTTTCACAAATATAATCATAGTATCTATTTGTCTCTATCACTATTTTCTCCATCAAATCTTCTGAGAAGAAAAGCTTGAAATAATCTATTATTGGAGATTCTTCAGTAACATTACCATTGAAGACAGACTGATCATCACTAAAGTCATGCACAGTGGGAATAAATTGTGTATCTGAAGTCCAATCAAAATTTTCTACTGTTGTTCTTTGTCTCCTGGTCTGTGTGTTATCTCTAGTCTCCCTGGTCTGTGGTTTTCTATACTGGTTATGAAGATGATACTCAATGTGCTAGTTGTGGAGCAGTTTTTTATGAATGGGATGAAGAAGATTAATCATGGCTCATTCATAGTCAAACATCTCCTTATTGTATCTTTTAAAAATTAATAGACAATGGGAAAAAATTGAAAACATTGAAACAGGATTGATTCTTCATCCTTATGCTGATAATATTGATTGTAAAGATTGTGGATGGAGATCAAATACAAATTTAAGTTTGAAGCATGCTAATTTCATGCATAAAATCAATAATCCTAATTGTAGAATAGCTAAAAAAGTGAAAGAAAACTATGAGTGCTATGATGTAGCTTGTCAATGTATTGAAGAGACTGAAAGTGTAATGAAATCTTCTTTTGCTACTTATCCTAAATCTCTACATAACATTGAGAAAATAATAGGAACTGGACTTTTTTATACTGGATATGAAGATGATACTCAATGTATTAGTTGTGGAACAGTTTTTTGTGATTGGGATAATAAAGATGATCAATGGTTTGTACATTGTCAAGCATCTCCTTCATGTATTTTTTCAAAAATATTGTTTTAATAAAAATAAAAATATTATAATTGATCAAGTTATTCTTTTTTTCCTCTATTAAATGAATTATAATAACATTATATTTAGAACTTTGATCAGTTATCAATTTATTCTCATCAGGTGAACATATATGTTAGGAATAAAATGAGTATCAAACATCAAATTGCAAATGAACTCCATAAACAGGCTAGAAAAAAGTTTCAAACTTGAAATGTTGAGTTAAGAGGATCGAATGATTTGTTTCAAGGTGATTTAGTTGAAATGATACCATATGCTAAAGAAAACCAAGGATTCAAATATATGTTAACAGTGATTAATTGTTTTTCTAAATATGCTTATGCAATACCTTTAAAATCAAAATCAGCAATAGATTTAAGTTTGCTCTTGAGTCTATACTAAAGAAGAATATGATGAAGAATTTTCAAACAGATGCTGTTGAAGAATGGTTCAATAATTCTGTTCAAGAACTTTTCTTAAAATATTATATAAATCATTATACAATGTTCACTAATAAGAAAGCAAGTATTGTTGAATGTTTAATAGAACATTGAAAATATGGATGTGGAAGGAATTTACTATGAATGGAAATTATAAATGGTTGAAAATGATAAAGAACCTTATCAAATTATATAATCAAAAAGTTCATAGAACTATTGGAATGAAACCTAAAGACGTATCCAAAACAAATGAGAAATATCTATTAAAAAAATATTCATCTGTGATGAATAAAAATATATCTTCTATTCCATTTTTCAAAATTGGTGATAAAGTAAAAATTAGCAAATATAAAGCTCAGTTTGCAAAAGGATATCTACCTAATTGGACCAATGAGGTTTTTATAGTAGCTTATATAAAAAGAACAAATCCACCAACATATAATATTAAAGACTCAAGAGGAGAACTGATAAAAGGTTCTTTCTACAAAGAAGAGTTGAGTAGGACTTCATTTCCAGATATTTTCCAGATATTATCTTATTTTCATAAGGTTATAGAAAAATGTGAAGGTTTGAAGGAGATAAATCAAGATAGACAACATAGTTATTTTTTACCAGATAATGTAAGAGCATTTATTGTAGGACCTTCTAATTGTGAAAAAACAAATGCAGTTTTTAATTTGCTTTTTAATCCTAATGGGTTGAGATTTAGTAATATATATATATATATATATATATATATATCCTCAAAATCATTATATCAAGAAAAATATAGATTCCTTGATAAAACTCTCAGTGATATCCCTGGAATAAATTTTTTCTCTATTGGAAAATGAATCAGTTCCCCCTCCAGAGGATGTTCTTCCAAATTCAATTATAATTTTTGATGATGTAATAAATGAGAAACAAAATAACATAGTTTCTGATTTTGTAATTGGAAGACATTATAATATTGATGTATTATATCTTTCACAAACATTTAGTAAAATACCTAAACAATTGATAAGAGATAAAAGCAATTTTATATTAGTTTTTTGTTAAGATGAATTGAATTTGAAATATATTTTCAGAGACCATGTATCTCCTGATATGAGTTTTGACTTATTCAAAGAAATTTGTAATCATGCTTGGATGATGCATAAGAATGGGTTTTTAGTAATTGATAAAGAAAGTAGGAAGAATAAAGGACAATACCGTATACAATTTAATTGTTATATATCTAATATTGATAAATTTTTAAAGATGATTTGTGAAAATGGTAACTCTGATCATTGATTATAGTTTTTTCAATCAATGATCAATGATTTTTCAAAAATACACCAGTCAATTTTTGTTTATACTTACTGATTGTTTTAAAAATATCTTCAGCTGAGAATGAGGATCAGAAGAATGAAATTATTGAACTGAAAAAAAACATAAAACATAAACATAGATCAATTGTTTGCGGATCACTTCAAACTAAAAAAGCATTAGAAGATCATTTTAAACCAATTACAGATACTTTAAATGAGATCGTTAACACTAATGCAAAAAAAACCTAAAATATCAGTGAAAATTTTAAGACCAGATAATTGGGGTAATGATCTCATGTTTGATGATGATGATGGGGACTATGAAATGAATAGACCAGATTGAGAGAATAAACGTCCTCATGAAGAAGACACCAACTTATCAAATAAATGTATACACTCAGAATTGAATGTACCAATGAATGAAGATTTTGCAGCTACTATGGAACAGACTTGGTGCAAGTTATGGATTTTTTACCACTTCAATATGGACGTGAACCTCCTTTGAAAGCTAAAAGAACAAAACAAAAAGAACTTCAAGAATCAACTGGTATAAGTGCTCTCAGTCTACAAGATATGATAAGTACTCCTGCTGGCAAGTATCAAGCACAACTTTTCTTAAAAAATAGAGAACATGAATGGATGAAGGAGGGAGGATCAACAGCAATGAAATATGTACAAGGAGTTATCAATGATAATCTAAGAGAATATGATTATACTTATGGGGTATTTTTTTATTGTAATGATCTTGAATTAGGAACTGCAACTGTTACATTTGAAAATGATGATATAATATTGACTAATTCTGCTAATGATATATCAAAAGAATTAATTATGACAATGGGTTTGATGAATAGATTTGTAGGAACAAGTGGGTTGTATGAGTTGATATTAAAAGCAAACCCTAAAGATTATAATAAAGAAGGTTTGAAAGATTATAAAGATATCTTATTATTTACTAATGCTCAAAAGAGTTAGATATTCACCAGATCAACAAATCAAAACAAATCTGGGGGAAAAATATACCAGTTTGATAAAAAATCTTTTTCCTCTATTATTAGCAAGAAGAAGATTGAATTTTCAAAACAGTGGAATAACAGAAACTGAAGTATCAGGAAAAGAATTAGTTATGACATTGAATAATGAAGCTAAAATAGATTATGTCTATTATAATGATCCTAATGAACTTTGTAATCGATTACAACTTCTTGTTTCATCAAAAAGAGCAGGAAACACTTCACATGATAATGAAATAAATGCAATCATTGAAGAATTGCAGGAGGGGGGATAATAATTGGAGGGGAAATGACTATATAAATACAAGTGGGAAGTTATATTATATTATTATGAATTCATCAACAAAATGAGTATCATTTCCAATAAAGATGTAGAAGAAGTTTTACATGAAGATGATAATTGTAACAATATAAAATGTCATAAATAGATGAAAAAACAGTATGGATCAGATAAAGTTTAGGAATGGATAGAGAGAAGCAGAGTTTGCAATAACCAATTTGGATTAACAGAGGATGATGATATCACCATTATTGTGAAAAGGTTGTGTAATTTAGGAGATGCAAAGGATGAATCTGATGCAATCAATAAGTTAAATTGTGAACTAATGATCAATGAAATAGTTTGAAGGTTTATAATAATGTGAATGATTGTTTTGATTTTGATAATAAGAGACTAACTAAAGTTTATGATCCTTTCAATGATAATAATGCTATGAATTTTAAAACATTATTATTATTTTTTAACCCTAGTCCCACACACTTCAAAAACCATACCTTAAAAAATTGTTTCTGACCTTCATACATATTTTTTTGTTCAGAAACATTACCAATTACATAGTTGGTTCCTAAGAGATCTTATAAAACTGTTTAACAACACAAATATGTTCATTTTGAATTGATTCAGGATGATGCTTGGAACAAGTACAAGTTGAATAGGAAATTTGCAATGATTCTGAAAAAAAAAAATTCTAAGCAAAAATAAGGGAGATAGAAATGAAAACTACATTTTCACGTCAATACTAGTAACTATATTTCATGAGAAAAATCATAATTTTATATTTTATACAATAATCTACCTTACCCAAAGGTCATAAAAATCATCAATTTTCAGTCCAAGCACTCATAGCAGAGCTCCACTCTGTGCTCATTGCACATTGCTCTGTTACAAGAAGAGCAATATTGTTTTGTTTTTCTGTCCTTCTTTCGGTCACAAAAGCAGCATCTTCTTAGACGTTTTTCTTCTCCTGGCATACATCTTGTATACCCAAAATATCATGAATCATGGAACTAATATTTCTGCAAAGTGTTGAAGTAGTAAGCCTTTCTTGCAACAAAGGTTTGATCATTGAGAGCAACAATTCTTGCAAAAACTTTCTTCTTGGCATTTTTTTATTTTTGATGTTCAGGCTGTATAGAATCATTGTATTTATTGCACTTTGATCTAACATAGCAAAAAAAACTCTTACTGGCCATCTGTTGGTGTGGTGGTGAACAGTGACCAAAACCAAAGTAACTGTAGTTTTGGAATTGTGGTTCCCAACTTACTGGTAGTTTTGAACTCAGACGAATTTCACCAGCACAAACTGAACTGTGGTTCCGAAAATGTAAGTTTTTGGGAATCAAAGAGGCAGTGGACTGGCTTGATGCTTGGAACTAGGAACAAAACGCCTAGGAACATCATTTTTATAACCTCAAAGCTTTGTTTTGGTCAATCCATCACATTTGTGTTTTCTGTTTTGTTTGGTTATATTTGTTTTATTGGTAGTTTTATCAGTTGAATCTTCCCATTCAACAACATTCTTATTAAATTTGTTGATTCGCTTCATAAGACTTTATTAGTTAGTTTAATTCAAACTTCATTACTTATCAAACATTAAATTCATTGTTGAATCAACTTGAATCAGCTCTCACAAATATTGAGAATTTGCTTCTCCTAGAAGTGTTTTGAAAATGAATTATTGAGTGCAAAAAGATGGAAACTATTCCTAATTGATGACTCCAATATCAAATGAATAAAATTTATCAAATATGCATGCCCAAACCTCTCAATGACCTTGCATGAACTTGACTTGTCAACTAGTATAATAAGCTCCCAATATTGGCATTAATTGAAATACTACATGCAGTATTAGAATAACAAGACAATTTTTAAAGTTTTATGATGAATATTTGTAGATTTTGATATTTCCTATAATGAAGCCTTTTAATTATATCATTATTTTAGGTAGGTAGCAAATTACTGTAGAACTTATTCACAATAATTCATTGTTATGGCTCTGTAATAGAACTTCATTACAAATTATCAAAGCTATGAATCATGTAGTTTTTTCAAGTTCTATTTCAGTTCAATTTCAGTAGTACCTAGTCCAACAAAAACATTCCACTCCTTTTTCTATATTAGAATCAAAAAACCAATGTTTGAAAGATACTTCTTTTTGAAGTAAACTCAACTTAATTCATAACATTTGGAGATGAGTGCAAAAAGACAATTCTAGTTTGAAAAGTTATTTATGCAATAAGAACCAAGAAAAGTAGCAATAAAAAAATGAAGCCTAAACAAGTTTCATTAGGATTAGATTTGTATGACACAGTCCAATATCTGTTGTTATGTTCAGTTCCAATATTGTGTTGATAGGTACTAAATAATTAATAAAAGTAGGTATTCAACTCTTATTGCATATAAACATATTATAGCCTAGTCCATAGATAAAATACTCCCCGGTTCTTTCCGTAATTACAAAAGACAAAATTGAATAATAGTTACCATATTCAGGTTCATGGTAAATAGAGAGTAGGTACCTAGTCTATTTACCTTGATTAGGCTCGTTATTATGCCTTCAGCCAAAGTTTATGATGAATCAACTCACCAAAGTTATTTAATAATGAAAATCTTTATAATCATTATTTGCTCTTATCATCAGACATCTTCTTTTATAGAGCAAAAAGCAAAGCATGAATATATTGAATAAAAGAGCTTATGTTCTATGAGATCCAATACAGTAGGCTTTTCAGCCTACAGATTTTTAGATAAGACATCAGGATAGGATTAGGGTTACCATATTGCTTGGGTCAAAAAACCGGACACCTTGTGGCCTAAGGGGGGAGGGTAAGATGAAAGCAAATTCACACTTTTATCAGAGATGTTGTGGAACTTATCCATAATTATAATCAAAAAGTATGATATTTTAAATAAACTTTGTGGATCTGACAACTTGTTTTCACTTTCACTCAGCCGTCAATATTGGTTCAAAAAATATTGAGTTGGTCTCAAATTGATCAGAATGTTTTCTACGATTGAGACCAAATCAATTATTTTCAATATTGACCAAGCAGGAGTCATTTTATCATTTTGCCAGAGGGTCTTCTTTGCTTGTACAGACTATACCACTCTTTACATAATTGGAAAAGACATTGGCACTGCAACTCTTACAAGACAATAATTATGATAAATCAGTAAAAAGTATGATTTGTATGTATGTTTGTTGCCCATTTCTGTAAAACCCGGTAAAATAAGGGATTTCTGAAAAATCCCAGACGTTTTCAAATGACCAAAAAACCAGACATATCCGGGAAAGAGGACATATGGTAACCTTACGGATAGACTATCTAGTAATGTAATCCACATCATCCAAATTACTAGTGGACATTACCAGTAGGTAGTTATGTAAACAGTAGACCCATGGATACTAGAATACATGATTCTCTAGTAGGCTATATAGAATACTTGAGTAGACGTGTAGACCATAGCCTACTCAGTAACAGAGTAGCCTAATCTTTGAAATGGAAGCAGTAAGCCTACTCTGCATCTGTATTAGTTGCATTTAAGTTAATGATGAAATATCTTCTTCTCTACAATAATAATATTCTTTCTTCTTATTCTCTACAAGTCAAGTCATTAGGCTATAAGCAGAAAGTTATTGGTTCTCTGATATCTACTTCAGAGGGTAGCCCACTGGCAACTGATTGTTCTATCATCCATTCATTAATTAAAACATTCTTGTATATAAAACGACATGCTAATCACAAGAAAAGTTCTGCCTAATATCTTGAAATTCTCACATTGCAGTTGGCAATTTTTTTAGGATAGACTACCATACTGGGAAGAAAGAAACTCGAAATGAAAGAACATAATCTCACTTCTGCTCAACTAAATTTGCTGATATTCAACTTACTTTTGAAATAAATAACCTTTCCTCACGGCAAATGACTTTTCTGTTTTTGCTTACAAACACCAATGCATAAAAGCTCTCTTCCTAGCATTATTGGTTGTTTCATAACAGTATGGTACTGTAACAATATTATACTTCAATTCAAATAGTACTCAAACTACTTAATTCAGCTTGGGTTGACTGAATAATCAATGAAGCAATATACTAGATACAAATGCATGTGATAAATAGTTAAATGACTGATTAATTGAACAAATAATAGCCTCAAGATTAATCTATTTTGTACAATAGCCCAGGCCTACATTAATATTAGTAAACATTTCAGTCTTCAGATAGACCCTAACCTAAATAGCATTTAGGTTAGAAACTGTAGTTTTCAATGGCTGACTGACCAAAATTGGTGAGTTAGTTTTGAACAGAGTTTTCAAGGTCACATGACCTTAACCGGTGTGGTGAAATCTGATTTTGTCAGTTACGGGCTAACTGTCAGTTTTGATACAACTAACTGTAGTTTTAGTTCTTGGTGAAATCGGGCTAAGTGTGGCACAACTGATCCAAGGGGTCTGTTCCTCCCTTTGTACTATTATAGAAAAGAATCACTGATGGTTTCTTAGTTTCTTCATCAATTTCTTTTGACTGATGCATTGTACTCAATAGTAAGACATTCTTTCTGGGCTTAGGTGAGTAGTATACCAGCATTTTATTTACATCAAAAGCAAACAAAGAAGAATCTTTTTCTTTTGCTGCTACCAATGAAGGTGGAATTTCACATTTATTTGCCATAATTGTGCCTACCATTGTCAGTTTGTAGTTCAATAGCATTGAATTGAAGAAAGGCACTGATGTAAAGTAGTTATCTACTGTCAGATTTCTATTACTTCCATGGATGGGTTCACTGATGTTACAAACATAAAATGAGGGCACATCTTCATTTGGAGCTGGGTTTACTTTGCCTACATATGGCATGGCATTGATCATGTAACTTGTTCTAGAATCATTCATCATAAAAATTTCAATTCTATATTTATCAGGTTTACTCCTCATATAAACTCTAAAGAGGTAAATTTGTCAGTGATTTTTCTTTCATCTCTTGTATGTTTATCATCAAACCTCAAGCACTTGGATAAAAAGCTAAATCTATTCAAATTCATTGTAGCTCAGTAGATTGATGAACCAAATGTGAATGACCACAGCTCCTCCAAATTGCAATGGCAATGTTTCTCAACACCTGCTAAATACAGCAAACCAATAAAAGCTAGTATTTCAATGTCATTGGTAGCATGATGATAACTTTAAGCGGCTTGAAGCAATAAAACATTCCTAGTTATTTCCTCATTTGTTCTGAGCACAATTTCATCTATAATTTCCTTACTTATTTGACACTTCCACAAATCCAATGGATTTCTCACCTCTCTGGCAATTCCTTTTGCTCCAGGAAGATGTAAAATCAAATTTCTGGCCAGTGGACGTCCCCTTTGGATTGGCTCAATGGAGCTCCATCTATGTCCACTTTTACCTACTAGAGCTGCAATGTTTTGTTGACAATCTGGTGCAGGTTCAGGTTCAGGTTCAGAATCAGGATTTTCATCCACACTTTCAATGTCTGAAGGTTCACTCTCCTCTAACACAAAATCGGGATCCCTATCACTATCATCACCACCAAAAATACTGCCTTCATCTTCATCTTCTGATGCAAATAATAATGCTCAAATGTCATCACTTCCTAGGTGATCTGCCATACTGTACTATGATAATTGACAGGCAGAAACTTGTAAAATATACTTATAAATTATTTTACTTATAAAATATGTTAAGTCAATAGTATATCCAAAATAAATTTCAAGAAATAATGTGTTATTGGAACAAAAAATGCACACTATTTGAGATGCCGTGATAGCAGAAATGATAGAGTTATCCACACACTAAGGTGTACAATACCCCACAACAATCTAAATTGGCCTTGTAATTGACAGACATGCAGACTGGAACTGTTGGCAGTCAGAAATGTGTTTTACAGGCTGCCAACTGAATTTACATTGGGGAAAAGATTCCCCATTGCAATTGTTGGCTCCACCAGACACAAAAACTTTTGGCGTGGGGTGCTGTACACCCCAGTGTGTAGTTTTAGGGATATAATTAGTCGGCCAGTTTCACCAAGTGGTCTGGGGCATTACAACCTTCAGTCTGCTACCACTACCCAGTTGTGGGTTTGAATCCCACCAGAGGCATGGTCATTTATGCCCCTCATAAATCACCCTTGCACATTCAATTACCCATGCACAAGTAAATTTGAATACTTGAAATGGGCATCATCCGCGGCAAAAAAAGAGTACTTATATTTGTTTCAAGAGACTTCATTAAGTTTTGATGATTTCAAGAGAAAAATTATGATTAAAGCTAATGTTAAAAGATTGGAATTAGTGAAAGATAGTTTAGATGAATATATAAATAGTAATGAGAATAGAAAATAGTACTCATTCAATGGAAAGTGATCATAGAAAACGGGTCAAGTATGGTAGTGGTGGAGTAATATCAAAAGTGACTAATGCTGTTGGAACAGTTTTGAATAAGGCAATAGATATTCTTCCATCTGAGGCACATATCCCAGGATATAGGTATTGTGGGCCAGGAACCCGGTTAGAGGAGAGATTGGCAAGAGGTGACCCTCTAATTAATAAGTTGGATGCCACCTATAAAGCTCATGATATCAGTTATTATTAATTCAAAGATTCAAAAAATTGTGCAATAGCTGATAAAGTTCTAAGTGAATGTGCATGGCAATAGTGAAGAAACCAAACCTCCTATGTCATTGGAGTCATCTGGAGAAAAATTTTTCAGGAGGACCAAAAAACTTAATAGTTATTCACATACAAAAAAATGACACATTTATTGACCTATTGTGGAGTATGCCATTTCACAACAATTTTTCACTGATTTAATGCCAATTTTCATTCCCAGAGAGAAAAAAATGACATAGGAGTTTTGCACTCTTATTATTTGCAGAAAATTAGACATTGGAGAGGAAGTTAATTGAGTTGATTTCAATGTTATACAAGTTTTATTATAATCATTATTATCTAATTATAATGCAGCCCATACACTGGTGATGCCAAGCTAAACCAAACCAATACCATCCAACCAATTGTGACGTATGTGATACCATCCAACCATCCAACCAAAACAGTTACCAACATATGTTATAATGATTCCAAGATTACTCAGCTGAACAATATTGACTTTTATTTTCTCTTTAGAATACAATAAACTCTTGGCACGGTTATTTGAAAACATTTTTGAATAATAATTATGAAAGGTTTGATATGAAAATTTTGTCGGTTATTCATTTATTTTTTCATTTTTTACAAAGGCAACTGGGAAGATGTATTTCAAGCATAGGTGAATGAATGATGCTTTTTTTTTATTTTTAGCTAAAAATGAAACTTATCCCCATTTCATAGGTCTACACAATTATTTCTATTAAAATTAAACTAGCAATTAAAATTAAACTATCAATTGTTCATAGGCACTGCCAGAGTGATAAATCATTTGTTCATTATTTCAATATTATTATTTTGCTCATTCCAAATTCAAGCTGAGTATTTTGTGGCTACTGCTGATCTAATTAATATGCATTCATATGCAAAAACAACAATAAAAATAATTTAAAAATACAGAAGCACAGTGCTATTGCATTGAGTGATACTAAAACAGTAATTTATTGATCACGTAAGGGCTAAGGAAAAACATGAAAAACAAAGTAAGAAGAACTTGGAAATTGAATGAGAATTAATCAATTTTATTATAACTTAATTCTATATTTATGTTGATAATTGAAATAAAGAATGGGTTATAAAAAATAAGATTTTTAAAGATACATTTTGGTAATTTAGATTCAGGTTAAATCATTTAAACTGTATGTAAACACAAAACACTCCCAGAGAATCATAAAATTCTTCAAATCATGAATGGAGCTGACCAATGATTCAGCCAGCTGACTAAATTTTCATGAAGCCATGAAAAGCCGTGCAACCAACTCATCCAACCAATTTGGTATAATGTGGTTAGGGACATTTTGATACTTCCAATACTACTTGGTATTGATACTTTTCTTTTGATACCAAGTACTTTGGTATCAATACATGGCTTTCGATACCAATTCTGAGTACTTTTTTCGATACCAAGTACTTTTTTTGATACCAAATACTTATTCGATAACAAGTACTTTTTTCGATACCAAGTACTATTTCCGATACTGAGTACTTTTTTCGATACCAAGTACTTTTCTCAATACAGAGTACTTTTTTGATACCAAGTACTTTTTTGATACCAAGTACTTTTTTCGATACCAAGTACTTTCTTTGATACCAAGTACTTTTTTGATTCGGAGTACTTTCTAATAGCAAATTGATACCAATGCAAGTACTTTATCCAATACTGTATCAATTCCAAAGTAATCAAATCAAATCAGTACTTTTTCTGGAATAGCAGACAACAACAAAAGTGGTGGTTAGTTGATATATTTGATATTAATGCTCAGCTTTGTGAGGACAGTGTGGAAGTGGTCTACAAGAACAAAATGATTCAACTGAGGCCATTCACTGGTCATTGACAATTTGATAAGCTCCATCAGACCACTTTCCAACTTTCCTGACAGAGCTAAGAATTAATAATAGTTATTGGTCAACAGCCAGTTTTGTTAGCATCTGCTGTACTCTTCAACTGTTATTTTTCCAGTAGACAATTGATATTGAAGTACAGTAGTAGAATATTTTTCTCATTTTCTACACAACTCCATGACTCATTGGAATATCAAAAGATACCATAGTGATCTATATTTTCAATAATTGTCACCAGTGCCAGATCCAGGATTTACTTCTGTTTGGGGGATTATAAGGATATTATTGTACATGGTTGCACCTACCCCCATCAAGCAATTTTAGTTTTGCACACAGAGAAGAAATTTTCATTTTTGTCCTTCTCTGTGTTTGGCACCAGTACACCATAGATCAGATCAAACCTCCCCTGAATAGTTCAAGCGGTAAGATTGATATTGAATGGAAGGGAGTGGGGTTTTGGAACAAAAATACACCTGGTGCTATCTGCTGAGCCAATATGGTAATAGGCATGGAATCAATACCACGAGTATCGATACTTTTTCTGACTATTGAAATGGTATTGATACCTCTGTTCCAATACCGTATCAATACCAAGTATTGATACTAAAGGAGTATCAAATCATCCCTAAATGTGGTTGGATGGTTTGGTTTGGCATCATCAGTGTATGGGCTGCATAATAGTGATAAAATTATAGTCCTATTGTACTGTAGAATATTATGATATGAAATTCATAGGTCATAAAACAATAGTAATAATAATAATAGCCTAATAATAATAATAGGTAGTGGATATTACAAACTTATCTAGTTTCATGATGATTATACTCAGCATCACAATGTTTCTCCCACTAAAGATTGATATTATGAAATTCACTTGTAATTATTATGCAGCTGAAAATTTTGTACAAAAACAGAATATAATATAAAGTTATAATATCATAAAACACAAATTAGAATAATAGAAGTATCAAAGATTGCAAAAATAGGTCTCATCTTAATATTGCAATGTCTTAATGATGTGGCAATGTATCATAAAAAGGATGAGTCATAAAACAAAAGTAATAATAATAGGTAGTGGATATTACAAACTTATCTAGTTTCATGATGATTATACTCAGCATCACAATGCTTCTTCCACTAATAATTAATATTATGAGACTTAATTGTAATTATTATGCAGCAATTCAGTTGGAAATTTTGTACAAAAACAGAACAGAATATAAAATTATAATATCATAAAACACAAATTAGAATAATTGAAGTATTAGATTGCAAAAATAGGTCTAATCTTAATATTGCAATGTCTTGATGTGGCAATATATCATAAAAGGATGAGCATCTTTATGAATAATGCTTTTAAGTTGCTGAAGGTCTTGGAATTTTGATGCTTTAATCCTCAACTGACCTGAATAGAGTGCTGGGTAGATAATTTCTTCTGAAATCACTTTGCTGCGGCATGGGAGCTCCTCTGCCTGCTCATCAAATCCCAGTTTGAATTTTATTTTACCATCAGGCTGGTAAATAATAGTTACAAACTTCATTGACAGTTGCATCCAAAGCCTTGTTTCCTGGTCAAATCAAAGAGTACCGCAGTTTGTTTGAAAAATCTTGAAAGCAATCAAATGTCATGTAATGTGCATGGTATGGAAAAGGTTTTTTCCTTGCTTCTTTTGTAGCTGTTACATAATATGATGGAAGATATATGTCACAATTCTTCAACTTCTTCTCAATCATAGCATGAACAGAGTCCACTTCCATCTGTGTGTGTCCCACTTGTAGATATTTTTGTTCAATAGTGACAAAAAGTGACTACATTCAATATGGTAGTTTGGAAAAACTTAATGTGTAATACGGCCTGCGGCTTGTGCGTAAGTGTTTCTCTTGATGCAGCAAAATCACTCTTTGTGTTCTGATACACAAATAACTATATTGTACTGTGTGAAGGAGGCAAAATGGGTTTTTTACCTGATGTCTTTATTAATAAAATTATTTATTTATTTGCATTCATTCAATATTTCTCAACATGCTAACAAACAATGGAAGCTTGTTGTGGAAAGACACAAAAATTTTGCCCAAATTTCATCCAATAGGCTAATTTTTTGCGATTTTTCAAGTTTATATTGATTTTCCTTTATAATTTGCTACTGAATAATTATTTTAAACAATCAGAGCACATTTGAGACCAAAAAAGGTACGTCAAATGCTGTATTTACAAAGTTGAACCACTCATAGAGAAAATGACTCCAGCTCGGTCAATATTGTTTGAAAATTATTGATTTTGTCTCAATTGTAGGAAACATTCTGACCTTCAATTTGAGCCCAATAAATATTTTTTCAACCAATATTGACCAAGCTGGAGTCATTTTCTCATCTTGCCTTATTCTATCAAAATAAACACTCACTTGAGAAAACATTCACTTAAAGGTTGTTGCTCCCATTTTATATTCTCATTTCATAACATTACATGGTAATAGAATGAGCCACTTTCACCATCAGCTAGGTTTAGCTAGGCTTAAAATATCAGGATCAAATTTTTGAGTCTACGTTTCAAAAACTTTTGGACAAAAAGAAAGCTCGCTCTGCTCAATTTGCGGCTGCCTCCGCATGCGCTTCCCTAGTTTTAATTTGGATTTGGTAGTCTGCTATTGGGTTTAAATGAATTGAATTGTAAATTTGATTTGATCATCCTCACTGAGACCTGGATGAATGAGGATGACAAACAGTCACTAGATGGTTATAATACGTTTAAAACAACTTTGAAACAAAATTGTAACAATGGAGTTATCATTTTTGCTAACAAAACGTTATCAGCCATTGGAAAGGAGATAGTGTTGGGTGGAGTTACAGCATTGGATCTAAACTTTAATTACAAAAATAAGCATTATAATATTCTGGCTGCCTACAGAACTCACGATAGCAATGTCTACACTTTCATTGATAATATTGAATTGTACTATGAAAATCTTTCTTCTAATAAAATGTATATTCTAATTTGAGATATAAATATAGATATTTTAAGTACCAACCCGAGAGCTGAGATGTATTTAAATGTATTGTATGAAGCTGGATTTATTCCTTATATTGACAAGCCTACTCAAATAGACAGCTGTACCAGTACTTCAACCTGCCTTGACCACATTTTAATTTGACAGGGTAATTGCTGCAAGGTTTGCGCTGATGTGCTGCAGGTTGGTACACTGCGGCCTCCTGTTACTTGAAGGCTTGTGCATATCCAACTTCAGAAATGGAAAAACTTAACATTCTTATTATCCAGAAAGATTTTGCTTTCAGTCGAACAAGAATACTTATATTTCCAATTCTGGTCCCTAAACTAGCAACCTGATCATTGAGGTGAAGTACTACGGTAAATAAATAAAATACATTGTTTTAAAATACTTAGATTTATTGAAGAAAATTCTTAAGGTCAAAGAAAATGAACACAATACTACAATACTAAACTTAGAACTATTTGATTTGTTTTCAACATATATAACTCTTCTATCTCAAAATTCTTTCTCAAAATTCAAAATATATCATAATTCATCAATTAATTAACAATTTCTTAAAATAATTTTTTATAGAAAAATGAGGTTTACCATACTTACGCAACCATAAATTTATAAGCATTCATATTCAATTTCTATTTCATTTAACACTTCATAAAACATTTATGTACTTTAAACACATCTTTGACTTCACAAATTTGAATAATATTATAAATTTTAAAATGAAATTCACACATCTAATTTTTTACATGTTTTCCTTGGAGCTCATTGAATGCAAAAAGGAAAATCTTACAAAGAATTCACCAACATTCAGCAGTACACAGCTTCCTTGATCAAACTAAATCTTGAAACTTTACATCATAATTTCAATGTATCAAACAAATAATTAATAAGTTTTTATCTTCTTGTAAACATATTTAATTTATGAAATGACCGATTTCAGTATTAATACAAATAAATCAAGGTTATCTATTGTGTTTCAAAGTTTATCAACCTGTTTCCATGGCGGCATATTTCAAAGTTATTTGGTGGCAATATATTCAATTCAAAAAGCAAAATACATTCTCTTTCAAATTAATAGAATAGTTTATATTGACATTCATCATTATTTTTTCTAACATTACAAATGCCCGCCTTCACAGTAAAAAAAAAAATTTATTTTTAATTTTGTGAAGAAAATTTAAAAAATTAAATTTTTGAAGAAAATTTAAAATTAATTTTTTTTATAATTGTAAATTTATAAATCATAGGAATTCTTGATTAACATTGTTACATAAATTTTTCTGAATCAATTACTGAATATGAAACAATTACATTAAATTTTCAAAGTATTCAAATGATTGAATTTTTTATATGAGAAAATTACAAAAATCTTTGTCAAAAGAATAAAAATAAGAATAACGTAAGAATAAAATTCTATACGTAAATATAGTAAGTATACATAGATTACTTGAATAGAAAACAAATATAGATTTCTCCAAAGAAATTACTTAAATAATATATAGTGGATATATTCATGAAATACATTCTCAAATGCTCATATATATAGAGTCCTTTTAAGAAAGAAAATAGTCCAATATAGAAAGACACTTTCTGAGTTTACATCGATGAATGTTTTTTGCGATACACTGTCGTATGTGAATGATAGATGATGATGAAGAATGTTCGAGTTTCCAGGAATGCGAAGATGGTAGTAGCATAGAACTCTTGAAGTTCTTGTAGACCAACTCTTTCCTGGGAATTGCAGTCATCAATCACCATTGAAGAATTATAGTCACAATGCAGTTGTAGTTATCGCAAACATCTAGTTTCATTTTAGTGCTTCTAACATTTTTTGTGAGTGATTTTTCATACTTTAAATTCTTGAAGATTATATAACAGCATACAAAATTCAGGCACACCTTATGCAGTAGTAACTTGTAGACATTTCGTGAATATTGAAGATATGATGGATTTCAATCATGATATTTACAGCATCAATTAAGAAGTTCTTTTGATATGAAGTTATTGTAGAAATAACTATTTTGTGACGATAGTTATTACGAATCTTGAAGTTCAATTTGCAATCTTGTAAAACAGGAACAATTTATACTGGAACAATTCGATTTAAGCGAAGATAAAAGTTTATTTTGATATCTGGAACAGTTTGATTTCTGGAACAATTTCATAACTGGAACAATTCGATTTAAGCAAAGATGAAAGTTCATTTGTAGACAAATTTTGAAGATCAATTTTTTTTTTTTTTTTTTTTTTTTTTTTTTGTAGAGCAGGAACAATTTATAACTGGGATGTTTTTTGTTAAAGATGAAAGTTTATTTGTAGACAAAGATGAAAGTTCATTTCATAAACACTTTGTAGATACAGTTCGTTATTTTTCATCACTCATTTCTATTTTCTTCTCACTTTTACATGTCCATACTCATTTTTAAGCACATTTCTTTGTAGTTGTAGATGCATTATACGCAAGTGGAGAATTTTGAAAGGATTAACTTGAGGAACGGAGTGAGTTACTAGAAAGGATTCACTGTTGCCAATATTTAGAAAGGAATAGTTTTTAAGGTAAGGTAAGTTTTTTGGTAAAGGTTTCTTGCAATGCAAAATCTTGAAGTTCTTGTGACTATAATATCTGGAACACCCTCGACGTGGAATGACATCTATCCGTTGTGGAATGGCATCGTTACGTTGTGGAATGGAATCTGGGCCACATCTCAGCTTGAAGTTCTGCGACGATGTTCTATACCACTACCATTTTATTTGCAGCAATGTTGTTGTCGTAGAATATCGAAGAATCGAAGATATCATTCACATTTGTGTCATACGTTGCACTAATAATCACTGTCACTTCAAAATTTATGAGCATTTAAGAAATTTATTTATTATTTAACATTTTAATAAAGATACAAGAAATATTTTCAAAGATAAGCTTCAGAATTGATTACTACTCAAAAACATAATTACTTTAATTTTTTTTTGACACAAATTGTCAATTATATTTCAAACAAAATTATGAATATTAACATATAAATTCAAAAATATATCCACCGTTTGATTAAAATCACAAAATAATATTTTATAGAAGAATTATACTAAATATTAGATAGAATATTTGTGATCAATAGCTTTTATAAATCAATTTCAATTTTACATTATTATTTTAAGCACAGACAAATTATTAATACACAATACCAATGAATACAGAAGACAACAATATTTTCAATACTTTTTTACCAATAGAATACAACAATCATTATTAATACATCAATAATAATTTTCAAGACATTTTGAACAAACTATAATTTTTTCAAAAATTATTCATACAGTTAATTAACAACATTGTTATATTTATTCCATTGTTCATATTTTGTTAATATTTTTCAATAATTCATTTAATTCACATATTTATCTATTATTAATCTTTTAATGTCAATCATAAACGTTATTTAATGAAAGTTATTAGCTGAATACTATTGAGTTTAAATATAATTTCAAAATATATTTTATTGAGTCATTTTAATTATCATATTTCAAGCACAAACTACCCTTACTATCCCAAATACAAATTATACACAATAAACAATACAGAATCATCATTACACAAGAATTTATGAGCATCCCTAAAGACTTCAAGGTCAGGATTTCTTACTCAAACAGAATATAATAAATCAAAAAGTATTTCTACCAACAATAATACTGAACAGCATTTCAAATACAATAGATTTCTTGACTCAATAAATTATTCAAAATTAATTAAAAATTCAAATTACACTATTGTTTAAACAAGATTTTAGTTTCACAGTTGATTTATTAAAATTACATGACATTCAAATCTATTTAATTACATTTATTGAGCTATTGATCACGCTTTAGAAATTTTAATCTAAGAAAGATTTAAGCAAGAAAGTGGTTGATTTATGAATGCTGTTTATTCACAAATCAACGTTGAAAAGGCCTTTTTCAAAGTTTCCTGATGCTATTAAAAACAGCAAGCTCAGGTTTCAGACTCAAGTATAAAATTTACAGAATTTAGAAAATCCTCAAATCAATACTTGAGACAATGGTTCTTTTATTGTAATCTCTAAGGGCAGGGGAAATGTTGAGGGCCACTCACAAATATATTCCCACACCTTGTCAACTACTACAATTCAAGTAACATTTGAACAATAAAAAAATAAAAAGCAATGGGTTGAAATCCCGGAAGAAAGCTACATTTTAATTATATGAGGTTTATGACCACACATAATGAAAGATTTTCATCTATATAAAGAGATATATAGATGAATTAAAAGGGGAATGGGACATGTGTTCAGTGCATTATAAGTATAATGACACTTTCAAAATAATTTACCTGCCAAATACAAAATTTTACGTTAATGAAGAAGAGTGTGTTATTTGAAACAAAGAGATAGAATTTACGAACAATACAAGGTTTACTGAAGAATTCTATAGAAAGAAGAATACATAGTATGTAGGAGAAAAAAGGTAAAGCAGAGTAATTCATTGAAATAAATTCTTTGAATATTGAAAAATGTAGGGCCAAGTTTAGGCTTATAGGATAGATCATTGTGGGACTCTTACCACACAGTTGATTGATACTATAACTCTATTCTTATGTCTTATACCAGTTGCACTTACAATACTAATATTTTTGAGCCGGAACAATACTTAAATTCTTAGAGTTATTTACTTTCAATTCTTTAATTATTCTTTCATTTATTACACTAACTTCAGATCCTGTATCTATAATTAACAAAAATTCTTTATTACAAATCTTAACATTAACTTCAACAAGCTCATAGTCTTCTTTTACGGGCATGTCCGGTTCATCTAACAGTTCTTGGAAAATACAAAGGTTCTCTTTTTCAAAATACGTTCATAATTTTTCAATATAGGTTGATTATCTTTAACTAGAAAATTTTCATTTTAAATTTTGATTTGAGTCTTTAATTAGAGAATCTTTATTCAAGTTTTGATTTGAATTTGTACTAAGATTTTCATTTGGACTTTCATTGACAAAACCTGAACTTAATGAACTAACAGGAAAACTTATTTTTCGTTGTTCATCCTTTAGTTTAAAGAATGCTTGTTGCCATTTGTTATTTGTGATGTTTTACGTTGTGATGAACCATATTCAGGCTGTGATGCATTACGTTGTGATGGACCATATCCAGGCGGCGGATAATTGAACTGCTGTGGAAACATCATTAAATTCCCTAGGATGAAAATTACCTGGGTGATTCATGTTTTGCATATCTGAATTATTTGACTGTCTACGATTTTCTTGATTTTGTTGATACCCTGATCTTTGAAAGTTGTTATTATTATTATTTCTTCTATTTTCAAAATTATGTCTTCCTACCTGATCAAATCTCCTATTTTCATTTGACTGATTTCTATCCTGATTTTCTTGATTGTTTTGATTTTTGTTCACCCTGTATTCATCTAGTAGACTGAATGCATCCAACACACCCGATAAACTCTTCCGCATTCTTTACATTCCTAACAATTGCAGCGTAATTATATTTTCATTGTAATGATTTTTCAACATTTCAAAAATTGTATCTTTGTCAATAGCTGATTAAATTCTTACAGATATTAAATTTAGAGATAAAGTATTCACTTAAAGTTAACTTACTACCAATGACGTATTTTCCAAATTGAAGTTCTTGTTGTGCTTTCTTCTGTATGTCCTGCGACCACATCTTCGAATGAATTTGTTTTTGAAGCTTTCAAAACTATCTATGTTGGTTTTCACAAAATCCCACCATTCTTGCTGCTGATAGGTTTTATTTAAGTTATTATCTAAAATACTCTTTATTTTTCCCATTCAGTAATATGGTTACGAGATAGGTATTCAGTTAGGCTGTTTATGAAATTCATAGGATTTCTCCTGTCGATCGACATTTGAAATTCGTATTTGTCAGAAGGAAAGCAATTATTTATTTGCGGTACAAAGTTCGCTTGTGATGACATTCTTTTCTGTAATTTATTGACGGTTTCATTATTTTTCTCTACATTTAACTGTAAGGTTAACCTTGACAGCTTCTTCATTCTGCTTAATTTCTAAAATATTCAAATTCTTAGCAATCCTATCCTCTAAATTGATTTGCATGGTTGCTTGTTTGTGAACACTAACCTTAACATTTTCAATTTCTTCATTAATATTATTAATTTTATCTTTCAATTGACCTGCATCATTTTTCATTGTTTTGGTTACCTGACCTACCTGTATTTCAAGTTTTTAGTTTTGACCTGCATTTCTTTGATTTCCTTTGTTATTTTTTTTACAGTATTGATCGAGCTTGTTCTCTTGTTTTGTAAGTTTGTTGTCTAGTTCTAGCCTAGCCTTTTCAATTTTCATGTCTTGACTTTCAAATTTCTGACTTATTGTTTGAAACTGTGATTTTATCTCATTAAACTGTTCATTCCGTTTTTAATTTCATCTTTTACTTCATCAAACCTATCATCTAGTTTTTGACCTTGTTCTCTGATTAAATTTACTAAGAATTGCATATCAAAATTGTTATTGACTTGTGATTTGTTGGATTGAACAATAGAATTTTCAATGTTCTGTTGAGCATCATTGTTTGAATTGACTTGAGCATTTGAATTACTTGAATTATTGACTAAAGTCTCTGAATTCGAATCATTTTGATCGGGAATCTCTGAATTTGAAACATTTTGATCGGGAAATCCAATAAAATCATCACCTATAGATCCACTTGATTCTACCAAGGTTAAATCTAATTGATCTTGTGAAATAGTATCACTCGAATTGAATGTAATAGTGTCTTTATATGTATTCATTTCTTGTATCCTATTTTCCCTATCTTCTGTTTCACTTAACACTACAGTGTCCCTTGATGCTTCAGAATCATGCATCAAATTTTCCATTTTGGTCGCTATTTTTGTCTTACTTCTTAATGAATAATTATTCATTCGAACTCAATATTTTGACTACAAATATATTTACTCACAATGAATTTTATGATTTGCCTCATACCTCAACTCAATGATCATACTTAATCTGTAATCTAACCTAATTAACTTCATTCAAAATACTTCTTAACATCAATTTCAAGATTTAATCTAGCTAACCTAACACTGAACTTGTAATCAGTCAACGTCATTCAAACTACTTCCTAACACCAATTTGAAAATTTGAAATTCTAACCTAACTATTCTAATCCTGAACTTGTAATTTTAAATTTTATTATTTGTGGTTTTTCGTGTTCTTGTCCCACCAGATTGTACCATTTTGGTGCACTGCGGCCTCCTGTTACTTGAAGGCTTGTGCATATCCAACTTCAGAAATGGAAAAACTTGACATTCTTATTATCCAGAAAGATTTTGCTTTCAGTCGAACAAGAATACTTATATTTCCAATTCTGGTCCCTAAACTAGCAACCTGATCATTGAGGTGAAGTACTACGGTAAATAAATAAAATACATTGTTTTAAAATACTTAGATTTATTGAAGAAAATTCTTAAGGTCAAAGAAAATGAACACAATACTACAATACTAAACTTAGAACTATTTGATTTGTTTTCAACATATATAACTCTTCTATCTCAAAATTCTTTCTCAAAATTCAAAATATATCATAATTCATCAATTAATTAACAATTTCTTAAAATAATTTTTTATAGAAAAATGAGGTTTTACCTTACGCAACCATAATTTTATAAGCATTCATATTCAATTTCTATTTCATTTAACACTTCATAAAACATTTATGTACTTTAAACACATCTTTGACTTCACAAATTTGAATAATATTATAAATTTTAAAATGAAATTCACACATCTAATTTTTTACATGTTTTCCTTGGAGCTCATTGAATGCAAAAAGAAAAATCTTACGAAAGAATTCACCAACATTGAGCAGTACACAGCTTCCTTGATCGAACTAAATCTTGAAACTTTACATCATAATTTCAATGTATCAAACAAATAATTAATAAGTTTTTATCTTCTTGTAAACATATTTAATTTATGAAATGACCGATTTCAGTATTAATACAAATAAATCAAGGTTATCTATTGTGTTTCAAAGTTTATCAACCTGTTTCCATGGCGGCATATTTCAAAGTTATTTGGTGGCAATATATTCAATTCAAAAAGCAAAATACATTCTCTTTCAAATTAATAGAATAGTTTATATTGATATTCATCATTATTTTTTCTAACATTACAAGGTATCAGTGACCAATCACTATGGTCAGCATTGGAGATTACTGATTTCAGTGATAACTCACATATTCAGGAAGGTGAAAATATTAAATTCCATATTAATGGTTATTGGTTGCGGGACCTGCCAGCTTGCTGGGGCTGGGGTGCTGTACTTTGCCAGTCAGATATAGATCAAGCAGCATCCAATTTTTTTGAAATTATTAAGGATTGTTACAACTTGGCTAAAAAACCTCTTGCTTAGCCAAATGCTAAAACAAGAAAGCTGAAGCTATGGATAACACAGGGTTTAGTTTGTTCCATTAGAGAAAGAGATAGATTGTATAAGATTGTCAAAAAACAACCATTCAATCCAATACTGCAAAATCAATTTAAAACTTATAGAAATTATTTGAACAACCTAATCAAAATCACAAAAAATAACTATTACAGAATATTAATCAATAGTTCTAAAGGTGATCCAAAACAGTTTTGGTGTACTATTAATGAAATAACAGGCAGGAATTAAAATAAATAGCAATTTCCCATAGAGCAGTTTGTCAGTAACATGGGTAATATTGCAGACAATCCTGATCTTCATAAAATGGTTGCAAATGATTTCAACAATTATTTTTCCCTAGTTGGCCAAAGACTAGCTAACCAAATACAGATTGGCGGACCTTCAATAGTAGATGATAGGGATTATAGAATTGAGGAAAAAGAACATTTGAACTTCCTAACTGTTTCAGATGAGGCTATCTTGACAAATATTCATCAACTTTGAGGTATGTCTGCACCAGGCTATGATGGCATATCTGCTTGTTTCTTAAAAGGAAATATCGACCTGTTTCTATCTCCTTTGAAACATATTTATAATTTAAGTATAAGCAATGGTATTTTTCCAGACGTTTTCAAGGTGGCAAAGGTATTTTCACTCTACAAAGGAGGTTTGAAGTCAGATCATAATAACTTTTGTCCAATTTTGTCCAATTCAGATTTTTTGTCTGAGAATAATTGAACAGCCAAGCTGACCTTCTGTCTTATATTTCCATGAACTTCCATATGCAAACTTGTCAATTTTGGTGCTAGCTTCAGTTCATCAACTTCTATGATGCTCTTAACATCCTCTTTTTTCAACATTTTGCCTTTATCAAAATTTATTCCATGATCAAGAATGTTGTTTCTGAGCAGTTTCAGAAGATGTTGAACATCATTGAATACCCAAATAAAATTGCTGCACAATGGATGATTGAAGAATGATTTTTCAATTAATACATTCAAAGAATTCCAAAGACTTTGATTCCTCCTTCCATATCACTCACTACACCAACAACATTGAAATCAGATTTTTGCAGTTCAGAAATAACTTCAAAAAGAATTTCTCTTGTCATCTTCTGATCAAATTGATAATAAATTACTTGCTTTGCTTCCATTTCCTACATAGTCATCTAGCCATAACAACCTGAACTTTTGTGTGTGGTCCAAGAACTTGGTCCTCTTTCTGGTCATACACTACACATGAATCTGTACTCATCTCATCAAAACTCAAAATAGTAAGCTCTTCAATAGTCTCCATAGCTTCAGATTTAGCTTTCATTAATGTCAGTTCAACTTTTTTGAGTCCTGGGAGACATTTCAATTTCCTTGTTCACTCTGATAGGGTTGATAATCCTGGCAATGGAAATTTCATTTTCATCCTTAGAAAATTATAAGTTTTCCTCAATAATGACCTAAGTGTAGAGCAGAAACAATATCACTGTCATTACATTTTAGTCTTTTACTACTTAGTAGCCTAGTAATTTGTCCATCAGTGAATACTTTTTCAATATTTTTCTTGTAACACTTTCATTGTACTTATCTTGAAAAGTTCTTTTCATTTGAAAAATTTGTTGATGTAAGCTCAAAATCTTCTTTTTCCTTGTATCTGAAACTTTTCTCACTCTCTCAACCTCCTGTTCTAAATACTTAACTCTACTTTTGAGCAACTGTAGCAAGTTATTCTCATCAATAATTATTTTATTTACATCACTGTTCACTGATATTTTAGTAGAATCATGATATTTTAGTAGAATCACATTCCCCAACACAAACTGGTATTTCTGACTGGATGATTGTAATAAATCATTCACCAATTGTTTTTTATGTCTAAGGCTGAGGCCGCACTGCCGGTGGGTAGAGCCTGGAGGGTAGTTGGTAAATCTATAGAACATGTGTTCAGCTGCCATCTTGAAATATAGACAACATAACCTCAAAAAAAAGAATGACGTCATACCATTCATACAATCTATTACTGTGGATGGTGTGTATGTTCTATAGATTTACCAACTACCCTCCACCCTCCAGGCTCTACCCACCGGCAGTGCGGCCTCAGCCTAATGGCTACACAGATTTTGCAACTGGAAATTATAGGTACTGATACTTCATATTTTGGTAAGAAAAGATTTGGAACAGCATTTTTTTTTTAAGTTTTTTTTCTTTCTTTGTTGACTGGGTAATTCTGCTTGCAGATCTCTTTCATAATCATAACTTGAAAAATGAATTGAACATATACAGGAGGAACATATACATGTTTCAGGAGGAATGTGCAATACTTCTCAGGCTGATTCCTTACACCAAGTAGAGAAAAAAGTTCCATTGGACAAACCCCTAAAAACGCTTTGTTACCAAAAAAACAATGGCGGAAAATTGAAATTTTTCAAAATATATATATTTTTTTATTTGATTGCTATTTCTGAGATTTGGGTTAGATTTACAGAATTAGCGCCATTTAACTTTTTCTTTGGATTCCTACTCTCTTCAACTTCCATTAATAAAAAATACAAATTGATGATTCTTTATCCAAATCAAATCAAATCCAGTCTGGCAGTGTCTGCCATCAAGAGCAGTAGTTGATGAGATTAACGTTCCAATAACAATTATTTGCTGCCTGCCCACCAACCCGGTATAATATTTTATGAGCTTACTCTTGTTTGATTAATAATTATAATGTTGATTTGTGTGAAGTGTAATTTGAAATATTCACCCAATACCCAGGATGTGATCAAGTGCTCTAAGTGTGAACAATATTATCATGCAATGTGAACTTGTATTCAAACAGTTGCCAAATTGTCAAACCTTGGGGCCCAAAAAGAATCTTGGCAGTGTGACACATGTGACTCTAATCCAGGAACTCTGGAGAACAAGCAAATCTCAGTTTTTGATGCAATCAAATTGCTCAAAGATGATTTCAACTCCAAAATGGACTCACAGGCCATACAGTTATCAAAAATCACCAGTATTGAAGCATTAGTGACAAAAACAAACATTTCCATCAAAAGTATTGAAAAATCTCTCAAAAGTTTAAAATCTGACATGAATAAACTGCAAAGTGAATGTGAAGATTTGAAGAAACAAAATCCTGACCTATCTAGTGACTTATGGAGAGTTAAACAAGAATTGAGAGACATACAACAATATTTGCATAGCAACAATTTGGAGTTCACAGGAATACCTCAAACTGAGGGAGTGGACATGTATGAAATACTCATGAGTGGTGCTACAGCTATTGGCCAACATTATTTGCATTAGCAAGAATGGTTGCAGATGACCTGAGGAAGCAATGCCCAGTGTAGAGATGAGCCTCTGGAAGGCCCAAATATTCTGCTATAAAACGTGGGATCTTCCCAAATGAGTTAAACCCAACATTTTGATTTCTACACACCTCTTTGTGGAACTGAATGAACAGTCTATTGGTTGTTGGATTAATTGTTCTTAGTGCCCGGTATTTTCTGTAAATACCTATGTAGTCATTATTTTCATTTACAATTGTAAAAGTCCTAGGAAGATTAGTTTTTGTATCTGGAATTTGCACTATAAGGACAGAATCTTTGTCTTCAATGTCATGAACGGTGAGTTTGGCTAGTTCTTCCCTACACCAGGCACCAGCAATACCAAAAATTAATACTACTTAATTCATTAAATGTACAGAATCTGGAGTTTCCTTCAAGAATTTCTGAACCTCTTCCTTAGTGAGTACTTTTGATTTCTTACAAATTTGACCAACGCCCTGTTGTTACAAGAAAGCTATTAATTTGATGTATTGCCCTATACTGACATTTTCTTGTACATTCAGCGTAGTTTTCAGCATGGAGTTTATGCTCCATAGACTTGAAGATTTCATTGTTTAGATTTCTCTGAGATATACACCAATAGAATATTTCCACTTACTTTTTGAATATTTTTCAAAGAACACCATGATTTGAAATTGTCATAAGCTTTTTTGTACTTAACTTTTGACTTTCACAGTAGCAAATTACTAGTAATTTCTCTGGCAATTTTACCAACTTCTTGTGGAGTGTTATTTTCTTCTTCAGAAGAATCATTGTCGTAGTAATTCATTTTTCTTTTGATTGTTTATCACTGACAAAATTGTTGCAGCTACTGATAAATTTTATTATTGACTGAAAACAACAAATAAAATAGTATTCTGAAACAATTGAACAGCTGTTACTCATATATAGAATGTTACTGTCCTAATGTCCTAAATCAATAGTCAATTCAGCAGTTAATAAGCCAATCAATACTCCATATCTATAAGGAGCTCAGTGGCTCTGTGAATTTTAGGTTGAAAATTTCAAGTAAGTTTGATATTTTTGAATCTATTTATCAGTATTTTTGATGCCTTAAAATCTCCATATCAACAATTTCCTTATTCTAATTTAATAAGTTATCTCTCTCAAGTTATAAAGGTCTTTTTAGGAGTAAAATTTTGGGATAAGCTTGCACATTCATATTGCGTATGCAAACAAATAAGATTTTATTTGATTACCATGGCCCATATCAACATTAGTAACTCAAAAAAATTTTAGTTAGAACCATCTGCATCTGAATCAAATGAAATTATCATCATTATAGTGAATTTTGTTGCAAGAGCCAAGACTGACATCAATGTTATCATCAATGTTTGTGTATAAGTTATAAGGCCAGTATTAGCCTACATGGTAATATTTCTATTATCATATTATAAAAATGAATAAATCAACACTTCTAATTGAAATAACTTGCATCAAAGCTTTATTAAACAAAATTATAAGGTACAGATTGTGGAAGATATCATTACAAGTGATAAGATTATTATAAATGTTCCTAGTTACAAAATAACAAACACAATCATATGAATCTGATCATCTGATATTTATCACATTCACCCTCCGTGGTCTTTTAGGAGTAGTAGTCTCAATGTAAGCAGGAGGATGATGGATTTGTTCACTTCTCCTTGGACCTATGGTGTTAGGACTAGGAGAGCCAGAGGGTTCCTCAGTAGGACTAGAGGAGGGCTTTTCCAGATGTGTAGAATGTTCTTGTAAAGTTGGAGATTCTGGAGTTGAATCCAGAGGCTCAACTGGATCTTCAAGTTCCACTCTGGTAGTGGGAGTTGTTTCCAGTTCATGATGATTATCACAAGGTACAAGATGGTGCAAGGTTTCTCACTGATACCATTGTCCCCTTCCATTGGGGAATCGAACATGAGCATATTCTGGATTTGCCTCTAATAAGTATACTTCATCAACAGTTGGTTCAAACTTAGATTGTCTGTTCTCACATCTGAGCAAAACTGGTCCAGGATTCATAAGCCAACGCTGATTGTCTTGGCCTACGCTTGATCGTCTTGGATGTTTAAACATCAGATCATGTGGTGTTGAATTTGTAGCTGTACAAAGCAGTGATTGTATTGAGTGTAGGGCAGTGGTGAGGACCTGTTCCCATTGATTCAATTGACGTTTTTGGCTTTTTATTGCTAATTCTATTGTTTTCCAAATTATTCCATTGTATCTCTCATCCACTATGGTAAGAATTACAAGTGGATTACAAGTACAAGTGGGTAATGGTCCTTTAAAATCAATGTTTAGTCTTTCAAATGGTGAAGTAGCCTTAATTAAAGTTCCTTTGTGTTTCACAACTTAGGTTAGACCTCAGATCAAATTTTACATGTATTAATTACATTTCAAATATCAGTGACAGAGAATGGAAGATTCTTGCTTTGAATCCAGTATGCGTGATGCCAGGATGACATAGCATTTTGTGGAGCTCTTTGATGCTTCCTGTACTGCAATCAATTGTTGCACATATTCTTGAGAGTGTGTCAGCAACCGTATTTTCTTTGCCAAGTCTAAATATCATGTTGTATTTGTAACCAGCCAGTTCTAATTGCCACTGCATTATTTTCTCATTTTTGATTTCACTGGCTGCTAGACCATCAAACATGAAAGCAACTGATTTCTGATCAGTTACAAGAGTGAAGTGTCTACCAAGAAGATAATGCCTCCATTTTTGCAAAGATTCAACAATTGCATAGGCTTCCTTTTCCAATGATGAGTGACGTTGTTCTGATTGATTTAGGTGTCTAGAAAAAAAGGCAACAGGGCAATCATTCTGAGAAAGTGTAGCAGCAATAGTGGATTTGGATGCATCTGTTCCCACAACAAATGGTTTGTTATAGTTTATTGATGTGATTGTTGCTTTTTCTATTTCTTGTTTCACATTGTTGAAAGCCTATAATGATTCATTAGAAAGTGGAAAAGTAGCCTTGCTGAGTGGTAGTACCTTCTCTGAGTATTTTGAAATGAATTTTGAATAGTGGGCAAACATACCTAAACATCTTCAAAGAGAGGCCAAATCATGAAGTGGTGGTAGTGATTTCAAAGGTTTCAGACATTCAGGGTCAGGTGTTAGATTACCGTTAGATAAAGGGTATCCCAGTAGTTTGATCTCTGTTAATGAATATTTACTCTTCTCATCATTGATAGTGAGAGAGTACCTTTGGGCAGCATCCAGAAATCTTGTCAAATTATAATCATGTTCCTCTTGAGTATTACCGCATACTGTAACATCATCCAGATAACAGAATGTATCTTTCAACTTTTCAGTTTTTATAATGTTGTCAAGTATGAGAGAAAGCAGCTACTCCATTAGTAACACCAAATGGTATTCTCGTAAATTGATACAGTTGTCCTGAGGCTTCAAATGCTGTGTAGGTCCTATCTTTCTTTGGTATAGGGACCTGATGATATGCACCTCTCAGGTCTATAGAGCTGAAGACTTTATAGGATGCTACATTGTTAACAATGTCATCAATCCAAGGTAAGGGGTATGCATCCAGATGTGTATATCTATTGGTTGTTCTAGAATAGTCAATTACCATCCTTTTCTTGTGGTTGGCAGTTTGATATATAAGTACTTGGGCCCTCCAAGGTGAGTTACTTGGTTCAATAATTCCTTCTTCAAGTAGTTGTTTGATTTCACAGTCAATAAATTTCTTGTCATCAGGGTGGTATCGCCAAGACTTGATGTCTTGTCAAACTTGACTTCAAGACTTGAATGTAATGAAAAAATGTTATGGCCAATTATTACATCAACACACAGCTCAGGCATAATTTGCAGATCAACATCAAAGTAAGAGTGTTAACCCTTTATAGGGCATAAGGTTCCAATTGTTTTGTAGACTTAATAATTCATTTATACATTGTTTATGACCTTATAATCATAACCAATTATTGAGAATTGATCATAGAAAATACTGTTTTTTTACCTACTTTCAAGAAAATGGGTGGTAAATTATTACATTATACAAGAAATGTTTTACTGTTTATCATGAGAAGAAGTAGGTATTAGCATTTGAATTAGTATTGAATTATTATTAGTTCTGTATTAGTATTTTGAAAGTAATTAGTAATAATTTGTAAGGTTTTCTATGAAAAAAAGTTTTATAGACATGGTG
>CM029546.1:40640242-40664920 GCA_017141385.1 Sogatella furcifera
AGAAGATCCAAGTACCACTTGAAAGGGGCCCAATGTTGCGGCCAGTAGAAACTATTGATCAAAGGGTGAGAGAATACATTGAAAAAGTGGTTATTTGAGGAGAAAAGGAATCTACTTGTCCTTAAAACAAAAAAAAAAGTCAATCATTTTCAGTGAAGTGGATAAACTTTACAAGTGTATGAGATGTGGTTTTAGTTTATCTTTTGATAGCCAGAAAATTATGTTGACTGCATTAACTAGAGAATTTTCAATAGGAGATTTTAAAGAATTTATAAAATCAGGGTTATTAATGAAAAAATATAAGATTAAAGTTGATGAAGAAAAATTACCTAATGAATTAGGTAAAATGATTGAGAAGATAGCAGAGGAATTTATCTCTTATAAAAATATTGATTCTTATAGTAATAGTGATGATGAACATGTCCCTGATGTTGTAATGAGCAATGATGAGTTATATTGCAAATCAATTTTCAAATAATTGAACCAAAAATGTCACATGATCATACATTAGTCCAATCATTCATGATTAGAGATTCAACAACACAGGAAATTCTTTCATGTAAGAGTGAAAGTATAAGTAAGGGGGGGATTTTAGTCAAAGTTGAGATTCCAGATGTGAACAGTTTGAAAAAAATGTGGATGAAGCTTCTAGATGGAGGAAATTAACAAGAAAGTAGTTTTTGTGGCAAAGGATGAAAATGATGAGAAGTTTGTAGAAATGAATGAGGAGTTCATATTAGTTTTGAAAAAGTTATCAAAGAAAAATAGTGATGTAGAAGAATCTTGCAAAATCAACTCATTCAATAACAATACATCAAACTGATTGTATTTTGTTCTAGATCTTTTGAAAATAAGGTGGGAAACATATTTGGTATATCTAGTTTCAGTTCTGTTCATTTTGCACAGAAGCAGTCTTGTTCAGCTCACTATTTTTGGCAAAATGGTGACAGGCTAGTTTCCCTTTTCAGATAGTAAACTCAAAATTGTACAGTTTTCATTTCAATGTGATCATTACCATTATTTTCTTACCACCAATGGATGCTTTAAATTAGTCTTTTCAAATATGTAGTTAATCTTTGCAACAGTAATTTTTCTCCAAGCATTTAGAATATAATATTCGAATTCATACTTCTCATGGCGGCGCCCACATCATCATCACCAAGTTAAAAATGTCCTCAGTATTTCAACTTCAAATTCATCACCATTCTCTTTAAAGAATTTATTGTCTGTGATTCAGTGAGTAACATCAAATTAAACTCAAAACACTACTTTGATGCCTACCATAGAATCAAAGCTTCAGTGAACTATTCAGTCAACTTTGTGTGAAAATGATGAGTTAAATTGCAAATCAATTTTCAAAAAATTGAACCAAAAAGTCACATGATCATACATTAGTCCAATCATTCATGATTAGAGATTCAACAAAACAGGAAATTCTTTCATGTAAGAGTGAAAGTAAAAGTAAGGGGGGTCCACAACAAGATGACCACAAGTACCACTTGCAAGGGGCCAATATTGCAGCAGTAGAAACAATATTGATCAAAGGGTGAGAGAATACATTGAAAAATTTCTTATTTGATGAGAAAGGAATCCACTTGTGGTGCTCAAGCTCTTAGGATTACAAAAGCTGTTTCCACCAACTAGCAATAAAAGCAATGCCTTTTTTTCTCAGAGTGATTGATAAACAGGAGTGATGCAAATGGAGCTGGTTGTTTTCCATTCACTTGACCTTTTCAAATAAGATCAATTTATGAAAAAATGCTTCCACTGAATAACCAGCTTTAACAGATATGGTCAGTGATAATCTATTCCCCCATTCATTCTGTGCCAAATCTACTAGTAAAAAAGAGAGAGCACATTTAATTTCAAACATCAACCAGTGTTTGCTTCAACAAGTAACAAGTTCAGTTCATATTTGTACTGGTCATCAGGTCAGATTTGTACCAGTCTTCAAACCAGATACAGATCTAGTCTCTCCTGCTGCCATCCTAGTTTAACCATTGCAGATCCAATCATCTCAGATCTGGTCATTGCTGGTCCAACCATCTCAGATCAAGTTATCTCAGATTCAACCATCAGTGACCCTGCCTTCACAGCTCAAGTCATCTCAGATCTGATCTTACATCATCATTCCTATAAGAAAAAGTGAGTTTTTACTTCTTTCAAAAATGATAAACCTTTCTAAGTGAATATTGGAGAGTGCTTATATCTCTGAAAAGGGAACGGCACAATCTGCTGGTTTTATCTAAGAAGCCCAGTATCAAGAGTGATACCAGCTAACTCTCTTGTTATAATTTTCCTTGATATAATTATAAACTGTCCAAAAAATACTTTTGGAAAGATCTAGGAAAGATCTGGGATGGCTAGGGACCATCAGATATTTGTTTAAGGAGGTGTTATTGATGCCAATTACAAGGGGAATGTTGGGGTAATGCTATACAATTTGGGGGAGAGAGACTTTATTATTTCAAAGGGGGATAGGATTGCACAGATTGTGTTCCATAAAATTGTATATGATATAGGGGATTGTCATGTGATAAGAGAAGAAAGGGGAGAAAGTGGATTTGGTTCTACTAATGATAATGGGAAGAAATGGAAAAATGAAGATGAAGACAGTTGTTCATCAATCTTACTACTAAACTTCTAGAAGTGAAATATGACTAAATGAATTACAAAATTATATTCCATTCAATTCATATTTTTTGGTGTTGGTATAATATTGTTTTAGTGTAAAAATAATGGTTTCCATTTTTTCTCTTCTTAAGATGATCTCTTTGCTCAATTTGTTCTCCCTTATACATATTTAAGTCATCAACACTGTAGATCATTGGGATAGCTACATAACTATGCTCAGAGTCCCGTTGCCCAGGCGGCGGTTATACTTAGCCCTCCCGTGAGCGCATCAATGGCTGCATGATAGGCAGCAACAGCCAAAGGCTGTCGGCAAGTAAACAGAGCAGGGTAGATGGGGTTGGCACTGTGCCAATAGACAAATAAGTCTCTCTCATTTTAAACACATTTTGCTCACTGCACTGAGCTTTTACTTAAAACATTCTTCTCAACATTGTTCAACTCAGTCTCTGGCTACCAGGCAAATCGGTTCAATCGGTTAGAATTTTCATTGGTAACAAGTGGACAATGTCAAACTTGGTTCATTTTACTCAGTTACTGTCTGAACTCAAATTACCCAGTGACAGTGAAGAAAAACAGTTAATAGCAAAGGAACTAGAATGTATGGAAGTGACAGACAATTCTCAAAGTTTGGACATGGATCAATATTCAAGTGGTGCAAAGAAGAAATCTCCTCCATTGATTCTGGCCAAGCGGAAAATTTCGAAGAAGAGACCAACAACGACATCTGGGGAAACACCACAGCCTCAGAAGAAGAAGAGGACCGTTCCTACTATACTGGAGAAGACAAAGAAGACAACCAATCAGAGCCCAACAACATCAAAGACATCATCTACAACATTGGATTGTCTGACAATGGGAGTGCTATGTCACTCACTGTGGACAATAGTAACAGGATTATCAATGCCATTCCTAGTCAACTACATAGATCCAATTTACAAGGAAATTCATATGCTGAAACAGCAGCCAATGAACAAGTATCAGTCAATTGTTCACATTCTTCAAACAATAGTTGACAAGATTCAGGCACAGATCCAGAGAAACTACAATGGCAGGACATCCTTACACAAGTTGAAAAATACCCTTTCCGATCCAGACTGGCTCACAACACGGTTTAATATGTGGACCATGATGAATGTGAGGCGCTTCTTAGAATTGTTATTCAACAATGTAGAAACGCGGGAGTATATTCAAGACTTGCAACAAGGATGCGATTCATCTGTATTGCCACCCACATAGATAAAGAACCCGCCTGTTCCAGCCACCTCCACATTGTCTACAATTGCAACTGGACCAGCAGATGCTGCCAGTGTTCAGCGTTCACCAGCTACAGCAGGTATAACCAAGGTAATTAGAATAGAAAGGTATGAGTCATCAACATCATAGCTGGGAGGAAACAGTGAATTCTGACGTCATTGGCACCACAGCTGTTTAGCAAACCTAGAGGTTAGGAACTTTGTCTGCTCCTTGTGCGTTCCAACTTGGTTCCAAATGCTGATGTTGTAAATTGATTTTTCTATGCCTATTTAAAAAACGTTTTGGCAATAGCTATACGGCCCATATTCATATTATTTACAAACAATCTATCTATTGCCAAACCTATTCTTGTAACCTCTTTTCCCGTAATGTTTTGAAATAGAAATTTTTGCCTCTTTATTGTCGATATGATGAACTCATTTTCTTGAAATCACCATATAATAACAAGCATAGGCGTAATTTGGGGGGGGCACGGGAGGCAGTTGCCCCCAAACATTCCTTTGCCCCTCCAATAGTCCAGTCAAACTAAGCAACAAAATTAAAAGTTGGAGGACCCAGCTGGAAATTTGCAGATATGATCAGAAAAGGGCTGAATAACATACTAAAAGTCCCCAAAACAAGAGTCCCGGTATAAATTCATATATACGCAAAATTTGATAAAAATTCCAATTTTCAGATAGTAATGGTAGCCTACTGTGTGTAATAACCTCCACGTTGAAAACAGAACTTTTTCACATTAGAGTGACTCCCAAACAGGAACCTGTGGGCAAAAATTATAATGAAATCTTCCTCTTTCAGATGGTTAGTAATTGAATTTAGTCTCATATATTGCTCATGATAGCCTAGGGTCTCAGGAACATAATTCCAGAAATATAACTCATCCCAATATTTTTAGTACGTTTTTGTGATATAATATGCAATTTTGGAGGTTTTTGGGGTGTGAGGGTTCTTTTAAATCGCTGTAGTTCAAAACATATTGAACATAAAAGTGAGAAATTGGTCTCAAATGGAAGAAAAATGAATTTCGCCGCAAGAGATTTAGAATACGATAATGCACGGAATTGCTCAATTTATAGTTACAAACTTTAAAAGTGAGAAAAATTTTAACATCTTAATCCTATGAAAGAATTACCAATTTTTTAAATAATTGTATCTCGAAAACATTTAATGATAAAAAGTTGCAATTATGCAAAAAGTCTTATTCTTTTCAAAATTTTATTGTCTACGAAAAAATACCTATGAAATTTTCTCGTCCAGCGCCATTTTCTGATCATATCTGCAAATTTTCAGCTGGGTCCTCCGACTTTTACTTTTTTTGCTTAATTTGACTGGACTACAATATGATTTCAAGATTCTCATGCTTGAGAAGAATAAAGAACTATACTCGAAATACAATGGGTCAGGATAGAATATCCACTATAACCAAAATTTACTATTTATCTTTTTAAAACTATAACACTTTTTCGATTAAAACTATAAATGATTTATAAGATAAGATTTAATAAGTTAGACACATTGATTCTTCAAATGTAATTGGCCATACAGTTTTGTTTCATTTAAACCTGATTTCTGAGTTTGTGGGACATTTTAGATTTAGGCTGTTTATTGACTGAACCCGTTTTATTTAAAATTGAATCATCTACAAATTTCACCCACAGAAAAGTAAGTTGAAGCATTAGGTAACCATGTTGAACTTCTTTGAACTTGAAAAATGCTGATTATTTTCATATTTTAGCAAATATATCAATAACCACTGCAGATACGAACTTCTAACCAGTTCTAGTCAACCAGGACCAGTGACCAGTTCTCAGTCCTATAGAAAAAGTCTTTTGTATGTACGTAATCGCTTGACACAAAGCTATAAAATTGTAGACGATTATTACCACTCAACAAAATTAGTCTAGTTTAAAAAAAAAATTCTGACTCAGGGATTTGAGATGGACCCCTGTACTTGGTCTCATCTGGAGATAGCCTAATGAAAAAGGAAGGTTCTAATCTATGGAAATTTCTCTCACACTGGAAAAAAATCGCGAAAAATCTGTTTGAGGTTTCAGAAAAACTTAAAAATCACTCTTTTTCAACTTAAACCGCCTAAACATACTGCTAATCGACTATGTCATGTAGAATACCTTAAATTGTAGTCGGCCAATCTAAATGGACTACTTCCCTCTCACCCAAGAAATAGCTACGTTGTCAGATTGTAAGAAATTGAATCTTCTTCAAATCCTCAGTTAGACCCCATATCTGTATGTAGAATTTCATCCTCGACATGCCAGTAGTATTAAAACGGTTCCTGGGTAAAAGGATTCAAAGGAAATTTGATTTTTTGATAAAATTGAAAAAGCGGAAATATTATTTTCTGTCGTACTTTTATCACTTCTCTCACAGTCATTGGTTGTAGTAAAAATCATGTTTTTATGTCAAAATGACAAGGAGAATTCGTGCTTTCTAATGGTTTTTGAATTTTTCATATCCGACCAACAGTTTCTATTTATGAATATGTTTGTCAATGTCGAGTCTACTCGAACAGAAAGCATGAAATTTTCGACAATCTAGAAACTTTTTTTGTTTAAGAAGATAAGTGGGTGGTGAAAGCGAGAAAGTTGTTCAAAAACAATTGAAATTTTTTTCCAAGTGTCAAAAATAGTCGGAAGCCCTCTGAAGCTAGAGTTTCAAAGTAAGAAGAGAGGTATATGCATGAATCATTGTATGTTAAAGATTGATGTCAAAATTCACTGGTTCCTCCTGGCTACAATGCTGATGACTCATACCTATCTATTCTAATTACCTTGGGTATAACTACTTTCGCCAACCTAGTAGAACCGACAGACTATGCAGTTGGGACCTCAAACTTCTGTTCAACTATCTCTCTGAGGGTAGACAAGAAATTGTCCACCTTCAAGTCGCCACCCAGAACTGGCAACATCCTGGTTGATTTACGCATATACCCTCTGGACTCAATCAAATCAACAGATCCACAAGAGTGGTGGAAATCAGCAACCTATTGAGGGAAGGTTGCCGGTTCCACCAACAAGAGGATACACCATCTGGCTCTACAATTGGCTCAAGAAATGACTAAGCTGACTTGCGTGGATCCAAACATAAAAATTCAAAGTTATCAGTCCAAGAAATAATAAATTTGTTATTAGAACAGTGTCATTCTCCGCCTGAACTATTGTTTTGTTCAACAATATGGTTGTCATTGCCACGCTATTACTCGATTTTTTTGTGTGATAGAATGTCAATGGCAGCTTTAACTGTTGTACAAGATAGAATTAGGAGGTGGACAGTGATCAATTTTCTAGAAACTTATCAAAGAGTGAGACCAATGTTTCACTATTTAGATGTAAATGACTATTCCACTCTCTACTTGCCTTTAAAGGAATCTATTGATTCTCTACTTGAGTTACTAATGTTTCAGTTTAAATCTCTAAATTGTGTAGTTGAATTTCTTAAAACAACTTTTAATGTGTGTAACAAAGAGAGTGGAAAAATGAACTCAATATTTATCTATGGCAAATCAAATGCCGGTAAAAACTTTTTTACAGACTGTTTGTCAGCATTTTTTTTTTAAATGTTGGTATGATTAATAATCCTAACAAAATGGAAAGATTTCCATTCATGGATTGTGTTGATTGTAGAATTGTTGTGTGGAATGAAGCTTGTATGGATCCAGCTTTCTATGACAATATCAAACAAATATTAGCTGGGGACTGTTAAAAAGTTAATGTTAAACATCAAGCTCCAATTGATGTAGTGCATGTACCAGTAATTGTTTTATCTAATTCACAATTTCTACCTGGCAACAATGACTTTTCTAACCGAATGTACTGATTTGTCTGGCATAGATGCCCATTAATAAAAATTATATCAATGCTAAACCATTGCCTACAGTTGTTCATCAATCTTACTACTAAACTTCTAAAAGTGAAATACATCTAAATGAATTACATAATTATATTCCATTTAATTAATATTTTTTGGTGTTGGTATAATATTGTATTAGTGTAAAAATAATGTTTTCCATTTTTTCTCTTTTTAGATGATCTCTTTGCTCAATTTGTTCTCCCTTATACATATTCAAGTCATCAACACTGTAGATCATTGGGATAGATTCATTGATTATCTTGAAAACAAACAAAACAAATTTGAACAAAAAAACAGTCAATCATTTCCAGTGAAGTGGATAAACTTTACAAGTGCATGAGATGTGGTTTAAGTTTATCTTTTGATAGCTAGTATGTTTACTGCATTAACTAGAGAATTTTCAATAGTGGATTTTGAAGAATTTATAAAATCAGGGTTATTAATGAAAAAATAGAAGATTAAACTTGATGAAGAAAAATTACCCAATGAATTAGGTAAAATGATTCAGAAGATAGCAGAGGAATTTATTACTTATAAAATATTGATTCTTATAGTAATAGTGATGATGAACATGTCCCTGATGTTGTAATGAGCAATGATAAGTTATATTTCAAATCTATTTTCCAAAAATCAACCAAAAAAAGTCACACAATCATACATTAGTCCAATCATTCATGATTAGAGATTCAACAACACAGGAAATTCTTTCATGTAAGAGTGAAAGTATAAGTAAGGGGGGGATTTTAGTCAAAGTTGAGATTCCAGATGTGAACAATTTGAAAAAAATGTGGATGAAGCTTCTAGATGGAGGAAATTAAAAAGAAAGTAGTTTTTGTGGCAAAGGATGAAAATGATGAGAAGTTTGTAGAAATAAATGAGGAGTTCATATTAGTTTTGAAAAAGTTATCAAAGAAAAATAGTGTTGTAGAAGAATCTTGCAAAATCAACTCATTCAATAACAATACATCAAACTGATTGTATTTTGTTCTAGATCTTTTGAAAATAAGGTGGGAAACATATTTGGTATATCTAGTTTCAGTTCTGTTCATTTTGCACAGAAGCAGTCTTGTTCAGCTCACTATCTTTGGCAAAATGGTGACAGACTAGTTTCCCTTTTCAGATAGTAAACTCAAAATTGTACAGTTTTCATTTCAATGTGATCATTACCATTATTTTCTTACCACCAATGGGTGCTTTAAATTAGTCTTTTCAAATATGTAGTTAATCTTTGCAACAGTATTTTTCTCCAAGCATTTAGAATATAATATTCAAATTCATACTTCTCATGGTGGCGCCCACATCATCATCACCAAGTTAAAAATGTCCTCAGTATTTCAACTTCAAATTCATCACCATTCTCTTTAAAGAATTTATTGTCTGTGATTCAGTGAGTAACATCAAATTAAACTCAAAACACTACTTTGATGCCTACCATAGAATCAAAGCTTCAGTGAACTATTCAGTCAACTTTGTGTGAAAATGATGAGTTAAATTGCAAATCAATTTTCAAAAAAATTAAACCAAAAAGTCACATGATCATACATTAGTCCTATCATTCATGATTAGAGATTCAACAAAACAGGAAATTCTTTCATGTAAGAGTGAAAGTAAAAGTAAGGGGGGTCTACAAGAAGATGACCACAAGTACCACTTGCAAGGGGCCAATATTGCAGCAGTAGAAACAATTGATCAAAGGGTGAGAGAATACATTGAAAAATTTTTTATTTGATGAGAAAGGAATCCACTTGTGGTGCTCAAGCTCTTAGGATTACAAAAGCTGTTTCCACCAACTAGCAATAAAAGCAATGCCTTTTTTTCTCAGAGTGATTGATAAACAGGAGTGATGCAAATGGAGCTGGTTGTTTTCCATTCACTTGACCTTTTCAAATAAGATCAATTTATGAAAACATGCTTCCACTGAATAACAAGCTTTAACAGATATGGTCAGTGATAATCTATTCCCCCATTCATTCTGTGCCAAATCTACTAGTAAAAAAGAGAGAGCACATTTAATTTCAAACATCAACCAGTGTTTGCTTCAACAAGTAACAAGTTCAGTTCATATTTGTACTGGTCATCAGTTCAGATTTGTACCAGTCTTCAAACTAGATACAGATCTAGTCTTTCCTGCTGCCATCCTAGTTTAACCATTGCAGATCCAATCATCTCAGATCTGGTCATTGCTGGTCCAACCATCTCAGATTCAACCATCAGTGACCCTGCCTTCACAGCTCAAGTCATCTCAGATCTGATCTTACATCATCATTCCTATAAGGAAAAGTGAGTTTTTACTTCTTTCAAAAATGACAAACCTTTCTAAGTGAATATTGGAGAGTGCTTATATCTCTGAAAAGGGAACGGCACAATCTGCTGGTTTTGATCTAAGAAGCCCAGTATCAAGAGTGATACCAGCTAACTCTCTTGTTATAATTTTCCTTGATATAATTATAAACTGTCCAAAAAATACTTCTGGAAAGATCTAGGAAAGATCTGGGATGGCTAGGGACCATCAGATATTTGTTTAAGGAGGTGTTATTGATGCCAATTACAAGGGGAATGTTGGGGTAATGCTATACAATTTGGGGGAGAGAGACTTTATTATTTCAAAGGGGGATAGGATTGCACAGATTGTTTTCCATAAAATTGTATATGATATAGGGGATTGTCATGTGATAAGAGAAGAAAGGGGAGAAAGTGGATTTGGTTCTACTAATGATAATGGGAAGAAATGGAAAAATGAAGATGAAGACAGTTGTTCATCAATCTTACTATCAAACTTCTAGAAGTGAAATATGACTAAATGAATTACAGAATTATATTCCATTTAATTCATATTTTTTGGTGTTGGTATAATATTGTATTTGTGTAAAAATAATGGTTTCCATTTTTTCTCTTCTTAAGATGATCTCTTTGCTCAATTTGTTCTCCCTTATACATATTAAAGTCATCAACACTGTAGATCATTGGGATAGCTACATAACTATGCTCAGAGTCCCATTGCCCAGGCGGCGGTTATACTTAGCCCTCCCATGAGCGCATCAATGGCTGCATGATAGGCAGCAACAGCCAAAGGCTGTCGGCAAGTAAACATAGCAGGGTAGATGGGGTTGGCACTGTGCCAATAGACAAATAAGTCTCTCTCATTTTAAACACATTTTGCTCACTGCACTGAGCTTTTACTTAAAACATTCTTCTCAATATTGTTCAACTCAGTCTCTGGCTACCAGGCAAATCGGTTCAATTGGTTAGAATTTTCATTGTTAACAAGTGGACAATGTCAAACTTGGTTCATTTTACTCAGTTACTGTCTGAACTCAAATTACCCAGTGACAGTGAAGAAAAACAGTTAATAGCAAAGGAACTAGAATGTATGGAAGTGACAGACAATTCTCAAAGTTTGGACATGGATCAATATTCAAGTGGTGCAAAGAAGAAATCTCCTCCATTGATTCTGGCCAAGCGGAAAATTTTGAAGAAGAGACCAACAACAACATCTGGGGAAACACCACAGCCTCAGAAGAAGAAGAGGACCGTTCCTACTATACTGGAGAAGACAAAGAAGACAACCAATCAGAGCCCAACAACATCAAAGACATCATCTACAACATTGGATTGTCTGACAATGGGAGTGCTATGTCACTCACTGTGGACAATAGTAACAGGATTATCAATGCCATTCCTAGTCAACTACATAGATCCAATTTACAAGGAAATTCATATGCTGAAACAGCAGCCGATGAACAAGTATCAGTCAATTGTTCACATTCTTCAAACAATAGTTGACAAGATTCAGGCACAGATCCAGAGAAACTACAATGGCAGGACATCCTTACACAAGTTGAAAAATACCCTTTCCGATCCAGACTGGCTCACAACACGGTTTAATATGTGGACCATGATGAATGTGAGGCGCTTCTTAGAATTGTTATTCAACAATGCAGAAACGCGGGAGTATATTCAAGACTTGCAACAAGGATACGATTCATCTGTATTGCCACCTCCACATCATCTACAATTGCAACTGGACCAGCAGATGCTGCCAGTGTACAGCATTCACCAGCTACAGCAGGTATAACCAAGGTAATTAGAATAGAAAGGTATGAGTCATCAACATCATAGCCGGGAGGAAACAGTGAATTCTGACGTCATTGGCACCACAGCTGTTTAGCAAACCTAGAGGTTAGGAACTTTGTCTGCTCCTTGTGCGTTCCAACTTGGTTCCAAATGCTGATGTTGTAAATTGATTTTTCTATGCCTATTTAAAAAATGTTTTGGCAATAGCTATACGGCCCATATTCATATTATTTACATACAATCTATCTATTGCCAAACCTATTCTTGTAACCTCTTTTCCCATAATGTTTTGAAATAGAAATTTTTGCCCCTTTATTGTCGATATGATGAACTCATTTTCTTGAAATCACCATATAATAACAAGAGTTCATTTTGCTTAATACAATTATATAACCTTCAGTTTGAATGCAATTGGGAAAAGATTCTGTACTAATAACAAAAACCACATGTTTGCAAAAAAATGATGCAGTGATAACATAATAGCCTGTTCAAATCAGAGTGCATATTTTCCGTGACGTCAGAAATGATTTTAATCTATAATTACTTTGATTGGAATGCACAAGGAGCAGACAAAGTTCCTTATTTCTAGGTTTGCTAAACAGCTGTGGTGCCAATGATGTCAAAATTCACTGTTTCCTCCTGGCTACAATGCTGATGACTCATACCTATCTATTCTAATTACCTTGGGTATAACTACTTTTGCCAACCTAAGTTATGTAGCACTAGTTGCTTAGTTTGCAATTTTACTTAATAAAAACAATTGCTGGCGCTGCGCGCGGTGATTAGAATCTTTCATTGCTTAACGTCATAATAAAGATTTTTCTTTTTAAAAAGTTTATTAATTACTCAACAATCTTATCTGGCGCCCGAACAGGGACGGGCGACGAAAATTATCATCCGCGATCAAAATTTTGGAAATTTTCGTAGAATTTCAATTCGTTACGCTCGTTCTGACCTGAACCCGCAACCAATGTCTCAGAAAAGTTATACGCGAGTGATTAGTGAACAGTGATTCCAACCTGGCCGACAGACGCCGCGCTCCTGTTTGGACTCTCTGAGATTGGACCACCGACCTTCTCTCAGACAACTGATAGAAGAAGGTGAAGAAGAAGACAAGGTGATACCGATTCAGACGTTCGACTACAGCCACCCTCCAGCAATTCAGCCCTAACACCTGCTGAGAATAATCCAAATATCATGGATGAACAGGCAGCAGCAGCAGCCCAAGCTCAACAAGCAGCAGTAGCTCAGGTACAAATTATTAAAATTTCAAAACCACTACTAAAAAGTGATCTCAAATTGATTCCCGATTACGATGGAAATCCCATTGAACTCATTTCATTTCTCAAAGTTGTTGAAACTCTTCTTGATGGCTTTTGTACAAATGACATTATCAAAGCTGGAGCAAATCATTTTCGTTTATTATTCCAAATCAAGAAAAGACTGCACGGCATGGCAAAAATAGTAGTGATTAACAGTACATGTAAATCAGTGAAAGACGTAATAATTATTTTGAAAAACAATTTCGCAGACAATCGATCAGTGCATCAATTAACAGCTGAACTCTTAACTTTGAAACCACACCCAAAACAACATCCTTTGCAATTCGTGAACACATTAGAAGAAAAACGCACAACAATAATTTGTAGACATAAACTGGATGGTGTATCTGGTGATTTTCTCAATTTTGTTACCAATCAATTGGACAAACAAGTGATCAATATTCTCGTTGAAGGACTTCCTTATCAGTTAGGAGCCCATCTCCAAACTCTCAGAATCAGAAATCTTCAAGACGCGCGACAAGCCATCATCAGTGAAAGCAATGCTGTTCTAAAACATTTGAACTTTACTACTGATGTGTCGAAAATGCATTTCAAAAACAATTTTCATGAAAAATCTCACCACAATCAGAATAATCAATCAAAACCTCAACATCAAACTAATACCAACAAACAATTTTTTCACAATCAAGGCAACCAGCAAAAATTTCAATCTCAAAATCAATCTTTCAACCAACCACAAAACTCTCAATTTCGTAATTTCAATCAACCCCAAAACTCTCAATTTCGTAATTTCAACCAACATGATCAAAACAGAGGTCAAAACTATCAGAACCGTAATGGTAATAATAGCTCAGACGTATCTATGCATACTGTTTCTAATTTGAGAAGACCTCACAACGTTCATCTCAGTGAACCAGTTGAACGAACTGAAACTGAAACTTCAAAATTTGAACAATTATCTGAAAAAGTTGACAAGCTCGCTGATGCCTTCCAGAATTTTTTAGAATTAGGCAACAGTCAAACCAATCACAGGTGATCGAAATAAACCTATGCAATACTGAAGAACTTCCATTCTTGTTTTCTAATGGTTGTAAAATTCTAATTGACACAGGATCAAAATATAATTTTGTGAGAACTGATAATAAATCATTCCCTTGCTTAAAAGTTGAAGATTGTGAATTCAAAATCAAAACACCAGCTGGTGAAACAAAAGGTTTTCGACGTGCGACTCTAGATTTAAGTTCTGTGCATGATAGTTTAAGAAATGAATTGTTTTTTGTACACGATTTTAGTGATAACTTTGATATTCTGCTTGGTACTGTAACACTTTTGAAAATTGAATCTCGCATTGATCTCACAAATAGCTGTTTGATAACTAAAGGAAAAACACTCAATTTGAATGGACTTACTCCAGTCAAAATTCATAAAGGAATAAATAATTTGAAATTGCCTCTGATCAACAAATCAAATGCTAGATTAGGAATAACAAATATACCTGCTTTAGAACTCAATCAGATTCTTGTAAATGTTGATGGAAATTTTTGTGAGTTTGAATATTTCTCTGATGTTGAAAAAGAGTTAAATATTGAATGCCTCAAAATAGAAGAATGTGATTTGATGGACTGTTCTCCTTCTGAGAACACTCTAACTCATGAAGAGATATCAAATATAATTTGACTGGACCATATTGACAGACGTGACAAAGAACAAATAGTCAATCTAGTGCATGAATTCCAAGACATACTGAAACTTGAAAATACTTTACTGACTGCAACTCACTTACTAAAACACAGAATTGAAACAACTGACGACTCTCCTGTGTATACGAAAAATTATTGATATCCTGTAGCTTTCAAAGATGACATTAAAATTGAAGTTCAAAAATTACTTGACGGAAAAATAATAAGACCTTCCAATTCACCCTACAATTCCCCGCTTTGGGTTGTTCCAAAAAAGATGGACAATTCCGGTAAGAGAAAAGTACGACTTGTGATTGACTATCAAAAATTAAATGAAAAAACTAAAGGTGACAAGTTCCCTCTTCCAAATATTGAGGATCTCTTTGGAAAGATAGGTAGAGCAACTTATTTCACTAGCTTAGACTTAGCATCAGGCTTCCACCAACTTAAAGTTGAAGAATCAGATATTCCTAAGACCGCCTTCAGCACAGAAGATGGTCACTATGAATTTTGAGACTCCCTTTTGGTTTGAAAAATGGACCACCTAGCTTTATGCGTGCTATGAATTTGATTTTTTGTGACACTCCAAATGCTCTTGTCTATATGGACGACATAATAGTATTTTCCGACTCATTCAAAGAACACTTGAAAGACCTTAAAAGAGTATTTAAAAAATTGAGAGAGTATCAATTGAAAATTCAGTTGGATAAAACCAATTTTTGTAATATGGAACTATTGTTTCTAGGCCATATTGTGTCTAAAGACGGAATCCGTCCCAATCCCACAAAAATCGAAGCTGTTTCCAAATTTCCAATACCAAAAACTGTCAAAGAAATAAAACAATTTTTAGGCATGACCGGATTCTACAGAAAACTTATTAAAAACTATGCTAAAATTGCCCAACCTCTTACTAGAGCTTTGCAAAAAGATGAAAAAATCGACATTAATAATGCTGAATACAAAAAATCATTCAATAATTTGAAAGAAGCCTTGTGCAATTCTCCTATTTTGACATTTCCAAATTTCAGTAAAACTTTCACTCTGACAACCGACGCAAGCAATTATGCAATCGGCAGTGTTTTATCTCAAAGTGTAAATGGTAATGATCTCCCAATTTCATATGCATCTTGAACTCTAAATAGAGCCGAATGTAATTTGCCTACAATAGAAAAAGAACTTTTGAGTATTGTATGGAGCATAAAACATTTCAGACCTTACTTGTATGGTAGGAAATTTGTTGTCAAAACTGACCACAAACCCCTGGTTTGGCTCCAAATTTGAAGGAACGAAATTCTAAACTTTTGAGATGGAAACTACTTCTTGAAGAATATGATTTTACTGTTGAATATTTAAAGGAGAAAGTAACGTGATTGCTGACGCATTGTCCCGAAATCCAGTAAATACTGCTGAAGTTCTAAATAACGAGATTATGGATTTTGAAACTCTTGCTCAGTTAGATTCCGAAAATAATCAAAACCCAAATCAGAATGTACCTCAAAATCAAACAAACTCGCCAGCTAATTCATTAGATCTAAACATTTCAACAGATGAACTTATGAATGAAACTAACATTGACCTTGATCAAGTACTAGCCAATTTGTTTCCAAATCAAAACAATAACAATGAACCTGATATCCCACAAAACAACGATGACAATGACTCTTTAGTCACGATTCATTCTCAGGAATCATCCGATGATAGAGCCGGTATTGTAATTGACGATTCACCTATCAATAAAGAAAAAAATCAAATAGTAATCAAACGTGGAAAATTCGGAATCCAATTCACAAAAGTCTTTGATAAGAATAGGGTAAATATTACTGTTTCATCCAAAGATGATATTTCAAACAACATTGAAAGATTGAAAACGTATTTCCAACCTGATAAAACTTATGGAATTATTTTTGTAAGTCCCAACAAAAACTTTCAACCCATAGCAGAAAGTATACTGAACTTCTTGATTGAAAAATTGAAAGAATTCAGTCAAACTACAAAATTCAAGATCTACAAAATAATACTGCAAGATATCACAGACATAGAAGAACAAAAAGTTCTAGTTTCCACCCATCATGAAGGAAAAACATTCCATCGTGGAATAAATGAAAACTATCTAAAATTGAGACGTGAATACTATTGGCCCACTATGCATAATGATGTAACAAATTTTGTAAATAATTGTCCTACGTGCCTTCGCACAAAATATGATCGAAATCCCGTAAAAATTCAATATCAAGTAACTCCAACTCCTTGAGACCTTTTGAAAAAATTCAAGTAGATGTATTCTCGTTTGAATCACACAAAGTAATGACAACAATCGATTTATTTTCTAAATTTTTCCAAGCATTCATCATTGATAATGTTAACGGCCCTGCTATTACTAAAGCTTTGAAAGAATATATTTCAAAATATCCTATCCCCGAAATAGTTTGTATGGATGGAGGAAAAGAATTTGATAACGCTCTTGTGCGACAACCATTAACGTTATATGAAATAACACCTCACTATGCGTCTGCAGGACACCCTGATAGCCAAGGTTCCATTGAACGTGCTCATTCAACCCTTGTAGAATTACTAACTGGACTTGGAACTGAAATGCCAAAGGCATCTTTCAAAGAAAAATTAGATCTTGCAATTATCACATACAATAATTCATTGAATTCAACTCACCAAATGACCCCTTTGGAGCTTACATTTGGCAAGTTCAAACACTTCAATAGTCTAGATAAAACTCGTGTGCAAATAACAGAAGAATTAGCAGATAGATATTTTCCAAGAGTTAGAAACCTTCCGTGGTTTAGTTAAAGAAAAACCGATGACAAAAAACAGAAGAGAACTGAAAAACTAAATAAAAATCGTGAGGAACCTCCCAAATATCCCGATGATGTAAGATACGTTAGAAGTATTCAAAACAAAAAATACCTCCCAAAATATTTTGAAGCTAAAGCAATTGGTAAAAACCTTTATCAATCCCATAAAAGAACTCTCAAACTTCATCCTAATAGGTTGAAACGCAACAGAAAAGTGAAAAAGAAAACTATTGTTACAGATAATACTACTTCTGGTTCTGATCCTACCCCTAGTCCCAGTGTACAAACTAGTGGACTTGACTAATACTGCAGGACTGATACCAGTGGAGATTGAACGACATATGTACATAAATGAGACTTTTACTTTCATACATTATTCTAATATAAGTAGTCTTAAGAATGAAATTGAAAAATTGTCTAATTCTATTGATAAGTTACAAAATGTACCATCTATGAAGAAACTGATTATTCCTTTTATGCAAATACGTGATAATCTAATCGAAAAATTGAGTTTGTTATTTCGATGTATTCTTCATCTTGTAAGAAAGAGGACTTTTTGATGGATTAGAAATGCTATTAATTGGTTTACTGGAAACTTAGATGCAAATGATAAGAAACATTATGATGAGATAATCAATAATTTGGAGAAAAATGAACAAGTTTTGATTGAAAATGAAGAAAAAAGTTTTGTTGTAAATAATAATTTAGTCAATAAGTTTAATGATGATTTGAAGAAGATAAATAGCAATAATGAAATGATTAAAAATGTAACATATTTGCAATTTACTCTTCTGAATCAGATTCTCACGGTATCTCTTATTAATCTTAATCTTGAATTGATGGAATTAAAAGTGAATGCATTGTTAGATAGTATTGAGTTTTGTTCTAGTTCTAAGATTCATTATTCTATTATTCATAAATCTGACTTTGAAAATATTACTTTTTCTCATAGAGAAAATATTGCAAGTGAAAATATTGAAACATTATGGAAACTCAGCTCAGTTCATTGTACTATTTCAGAGAATTTTATAACATACTTTATCTCCGTTCCCATGAGAAACTCACTATTTGAAACCTTTCGCCTCATTAATTATCCTGTATTATTGAATAATTCTTGTTATAGCATTAACGTAAGTGAAAATACGATCTCTGTTTCTGACTCAGGATTAGTGGTACTAGACCAATGCTTATGTAGCACTAGTTGCTTAGTTTGCAATTTTACTTAATAAAAACAATTGCGGCCTGCGCGCCGCGCTTAGTCGGTTAGAATCTTTCATTGCTTAAAGTCATAATAAAGATTTTTCTTTTTAAAAAGTTTATTAATTACTCAACAATCTTATCTCTAGTAGAACTGACGGACTATGCAGTCGGGACCTCAAACTTCTGTTCAACTATCTCTCTGAGGGCCGACAGGAAATTGTCCACCTTCAAGTCGCCACCCAGAACATCCTGGTTGATTTACACGTATACCCTCTAGACTCAATCAAATCTACAGATTTTCAAGAATGGTGGAAATCAGCAACCTATTGAGGGAAGGTTGCCGGTTCCACCAGCAAGAGGATACACCATCTGGCTCTACAATTGGCTCAAGAAATGACTAAGCTGACTCACGCAGATCCAAACATAAAAATTCAAAGTTATCAGTCCAAGAAATAATTGAGTGGAGCGAAGCGAAGCTCTAATGGATTAGGAAAGTCACTCTTTGTATAACTACTCCTCCAGAACCGCTCGACCGATTTGATTCAAACTTGCCATGGTGATAGTAGACATGGACGACCAGGTTATAGGCTATAGAGCATTTTGAAAATTTGCATATTAAGGACGAAAAAAGGAAAAAAAGGATTGCTTACACACTATTACTATACACATTATTCATGCTATATTCATGCTCTCTGCACTGCAGGATTGCAACCTAACATCAGTTTTGAGAAACGTTCCTGGTCAGAAATGTCTATTATGCTCTTGAAATCATGTTGGTATCACTGGCAGAATCGGCTCCTTATCAAACCCTCATAGCCGAGTGGTTAGCAATGCGGACTAGTATTTCACTGCTTACCAATCAGGGGTGGGTTCAAAACATGAGCAGAGCACTTTTTTTGCCGATTATTTTCAACTTAGAAAAACTTCCAATATTATTTTACATAGAGATAAAAGAAATAAATGACCTTTTATGTTTGGTTAAGAGAAAATTAAATAAAGAATAAAAAATTTAAAATTTTAATTATAAAATTTAAATTATAAATGTCTTTAATTATAAATTTAAAATTTAAAATTATAAATTATAAATTATAAATTATAAATTATAAATTATAAATTATAAATTATAAATTATAAATTATAAATTATAAATTATAAATTATAAATTATAAATTATAAATTATAAATTATAAATTATAAATTATAAATTATAAATTATAAATTATAAATTATAAATTATAAATTATAAATTATAAATTATAAATTATAAATTATAAATTATAAATTATAAATTATAAATTATAAATTATAAATTATAAATTATAAATTATAAATTATAAATTGAAAATTAAAAATTTGGTAAAAAATGTTGATATTATTGGTGGGCAGGTTCAGATGAGACTAGAAATGTTGTGTTAGAATATTTTTTAAATCCGTTCAAGATTAAGATAGTAATAAGTTTTTAAAAATTGTAGATGTATTGCAAATTAAAAATAAAAAAAAATCGGTAAAAAATGTTGATATTTGGTGGGCAGGTTCAGATGAGACTAGAAATGTTGTGTTAGAATATTTTTGAAAACCGTTCAAGATTAAGCAAGTAATAAGTTTTTAAAAATTTTAGATGTATTACAAGTTGCATATCTTCCACCTTGATACGACAAATCCAAATTGTAAGTTCAATGGTTCAGCAAGATTATAGATGAACTAATTTGGAAGATAATGATTTAAGTTTTAATCTATGTCCAATATACTTTCCAAAGGTTACACTTCATATTAGCGTTTTACTATTTTTCAGAATTTTCGGAGTTTTTCTTAGATTTTTTGAGAAAAAATTGGCAGAAAATGTTGGAATTAAGTAAACAGGTCCAAATTAGGTCTAGAAATGCTGTGTTCAATAAATTTCTAATCCCTTCTGAACGGAATTTTGAGGCGAGCGAAGCGGGCGCCTGTTTGTCTCAGCTGACACTGACAGAGGTTTTGCAGGCAGGCGAAGCAAGCCTGTTTGTCTCACTTACACTGCCTATACTGTCGGGGGTCCAGGGGACCGAAGCCCCCTGGCTAGGCGGAGAAAGGAGCAAGCGAGCCTGCGGCTAGTTCTGAATAAAATGGTGCCTGATTTGTCAGGATTCAATGATAAATAACTGAGATGACTATTTTAGTGCATTTCATTTGAAAAAATGCACTATTGGTCTTGCCCTGACAATCAAAAATTTATGATGTGATATATTTTTTACACGTTTCCAAGCCCCTAGAACACGAATCTGATGTCCGTTCAAATTCATATATCTCTATATATATATTTATATATGTACAGTTTCTTGTTAACACAATAACTCTCGAAGGGCTTGTCGGAAACGACCAAATTTTGCACAAAAATCATTAGTGTTAATATATCGGTCAAGTTTGTTAACCAGCCAAATTGGTCCAAAGGGTAGGGGTGAAATTAGGGGATGAAAATTTTGAAAAATCACTACAAATCGACCAATAACGTGATCGTTTTGAAAATTGGTGGGTATAATACCCTTATTATTCCCTACAATTTGAGCCATCAACAAAAAAATCCAATCAAAAATGGCAAAGAAAATGGCAAATAACACAATGCCAAAAATTTGTGTTTTTTGAAAACGGCGCCTTTGAATTCATACCCTGAATAGCTCATTATAAGTCATATGATTTGAGCCATCATAGAATTGCATTTGAAATGCACTCTTTCCGACCGCCAGCTGCCGGAGCAAATTTTTTATTTTAATTTCAACCTTTCACATTCAATATGGTAGTTTGGAAAAACTTAATGTGTAATGGCCTGCGGCTCGTGCGTGTTTCTCTTGATGCAGCAAAATCACTCTTTGCGTACTGATACACAAATAACTATATTGTACTGTGTGAAGGAGGCAAAATGTGTTTTTACCCAATGTCTTTATTAATAAAATTATTTGCATTCATTCAATATTTCTCAACATGCTAACAAACAATGGAAGCTTGTTGTGGAAATACACCAAAATTTTGCCCAAATTTCATAAAATAGGCTTATTTTTTTGCAATTTTTCAAGTTTATATTGATTTTCCTTTATAGTTTGCTACTGAATAATTATTTTAAACAATCAGAGCACATTTGAGACCAAAAAAGGTACGTCAAATGCTGCATTTACAAAGTTGAACAACTCATAGAGGAAATGACTCCAGCTCGGTCAATATTGTTTGAAAATTATTGATTTTGTCTCAATCGTAGGAAATATTCTGACCTTCAATTTGAGCCCAATCAATATTTTTTTAACCAATATTGACCAAGCTGGAGTCATTTTCTCATCTTGCCTTATTTTATCAAAATAAACACTCACTTGAGAAAACATTCACTTAAAGGTCGTTGCTCATATTTTATATTCTCATTTCATAACATTACATGGTAATAGAATGAGCCACTTTCACCATCAGCTAGGTTCAACTAGGCTTAAAATACCGGGATCAAATTTTTGAGTCCACACGCTTCAAAAACTTTTGGACAAAAAGAAAGCTCGCTCCGCTCAATTTGCGGCTGCCTCCGCATGCACTTCCCTAGTAAATTTGTTATTAGAAGAGTGTCATTCTCCGCCTGAACTATTGTTTTGTTCAACAATATGGTTGTCGTCGCCACCCTATTACTCAATTTTTTTGCGTGATAGAATGTCAATGGCAGCTTTAACTGTTGTACAAGATAGAATTAGGAGGTGGACAGTGATCGATTTTCTAGAAACTTATCAAAGAGTGAGACCAGTAATTGTTTTATCTAATTCACAATTTCTACCTGGCAACAATGACTTTTTTAACCGAATGTACTGATTTGTCTGGCATAGATGCCCATTAATAAAAATTATATCAATGCTAAACCATTGCCTACAGTTGTTCATCAATCTTACTACTAAACTTCTAAAAGTGAAATACATCTAAATGAATTACATAATTATATTCCATTTAATTAATATTTTTTGGTGTTGGTATAATATTGTATTAGTGTAAAAATAATGTTTTCCATTTTTTCTCTTTTTAGATGATCTCTTTGCTCAATTTGTTCTCCCTTATACATATTCAAGTCATCAACACTGTAGATCATTGGGATAGATTCATTGATCATCTTGAAAACAAACAAAACAAATTTGAACAAAAAAACAGTCAATCATTTCCAGTGAAGTGGATAAACTTTACAAGTGCATGAGATGTGGTTTAAGTTTATCTTTTGATAGCTAGTATGTTTACTGCATTAACTAGAGAATTTTCAATAGTGGATTTTGAAGAATTTATAAAATCAGGGTTATTAATGAAAAAATAGAAGATTAAACTTGATGAAGAAAAATTACCCAATGAATTAGGTAAAATGATTCAGAAGATAGCAGAGGAATTTATTACTTATAAAATATTGATTCTTATAGTAATAGTGATGATGAACATGTCCCTGATGTTGTAATGAGCAATGATAAGTTATATTTCAAATCTATTTTCCAAAAATCAACCAAAAAAAGTCACACAATCATACATTAGTCCAATCATTCATGATTAGATATTCAACAAAACAGAAAATTCTTTCATGTAAGAGTGAAGGTATAAGTAAGGGGGGCCCACAAGAAGATGAGGACAAGTACCACTTGCAAGGGGCCAATATTGTGACGGTAGAAACTATTGATCAAAGGGTGGGAGAATACATTGAAAAATTGTTCATTTGAGGAGAAAGGAATCCACTTGTGGTGCTTAAGCTCTTAGGATTACAAAAGCTGTTTCCACCAAATAGCAATTATATCAATGTATTTTTTTTCTGAGAGTGATTGATAAACAGGAATGATACAAATGGAGCTGGTTGTTTTCCATTCACATGACCTTTCCAAATCAGATCAATTTATGAAGACATGCTTCCACTGAATGACCAGCTTGCACAACTTCAACAGATATGGTCAGTGATAATCTATTCCCCCATTCACTCTGTGCCAAATCAACTAGTATAAAAGAGAGAGCACATTTCATTCCAAACATCAAACAGTATCAACCAGTGTTTGCTTCAACAAGTGTCAAGTTCAGATCATATTTGTACCAGTCTTCAAACTAGATACAAATCTAGTCTCTCCTGCTGCCATCCTAGTTTGACCATTGCAAATCCAATCATCTCAGATCTGGTCAATGCTGGCCCAACCATCTCATATCAAGTTGTCTTGAGTTCAACCATCAGTGATCCTGCCTTCACAGCTCAAGTCATCTCAGATCCAATCTCACATCATCATTCCTGTAAGGAAAAGTGAGTCTTTTTCTTCTTTCAAAAAATGACAAACCTTTCTAAGTGAATATTGAAGAGTGCTTATATCTCTGAAAAGGGAATGGCACAATCTGCTGGTTTTGATCTAAGAAGCCCAGTATCAAGAGTGATACACGCTAACTCTCTTGTTATAATTTTCCTTGATATAATTATAAACTGTCCAAAAAATACTTTTGGAAAGATCTAGGAAAGATCTGGGATGGCTAGGGACCATCAGATATTTGTTTAAGGAGGTGTTATTGATGCTAATTACAAGGGAAATGTTGGGGTAATTCTATACAATTTGGGGGAAAGAGACTTTATTATTTCAAAGGGGGATAGGATTGCACAGATTGTTTTCCATAAAATTGTATATGATGTAGGGGATTGTCATGTGATAAGAGAAGAAAGAGGAGGAGGTGGATTTGGTTCTACTAATGATAATGGGAAGAAACGGAAAAATGAAGATGAAGACAGTTGTTCATCAATCTTACTACTAAACTTCTAAAAGTGAAATACATCTAAATGAATTACATAATTATATTCCATTTAATTCATATTTTTTGGTGTCGGTATAATATTGTATTAGTGTAAAAATAATGTTTTCCATTTTTTCTTTTTTAGATGAT
>CM029546.1:40665420-40681100 GCA_017141385.1 Sogatella furcifera
TAAAAAACTTTTTAAAAAGAAAAAATCTTTATTATGACGTTAAGCAATGAAAAGATTCTAACCGACTAAAGGCCATAGCGCAGGCCGCAATTGTTTTTATTAAGTAAAATTGCAAACTAAGCAACTAGTGCTACATAACTAAAGTAAACAGGTGAATACTTGTTTATTGTCATTAATCACTTGGCAAATAACAAAAATTTCAAACCTTTGAAGTGTTGATGTCATCATATTGAATAGATTGGAGCATGGTGGGCCAGCAAATTTGGTATTGTGTTATTGCATTGTAAGGATTTTTTAAGGTGATTGGGGCTTGTTGCCCACTACACCAAACTTGAAATTGAAGTGGAGAGATTTTCCACATGTTGAAAGTCAAAGGGCTTGGTCCCAGGCTTCAAGTACTGGTGGTTGATTAATTCCCACCTGGTGCTACGGGCATAAACACCTAAGGCATAAAACGGGTAAAACATAAAATTATAAGTAAAAAATAAACATTTCATTCACAGGTAATAGTACCAAACACCAACACAAGAAAATTTTAGCTCAATTGAATAAATTATGATCAACTTGATGCAGTTGTCACCAAGTCATAAAACAAGTAATGATCAACACATGAAATCATGAGTAAGTATGACAGAGATCCTATTCACAAGTTTTAGGAGAAGATATGAACACAATAAAATTTGAGCTTAATTGAATGTATTATACAGTTGCCATCAAGGCAACAGACAAAGCATGAAATTATAAGTAAAAAAAAAAGAATTTTATTTACAGGTAATAGTAATAAACACAAACACAAGAAAATATGAACTCAATTGAATAAATATGCAGTGGCCATCAAAGCATACAACAAGTAGTAATGATCAACACATGAAATCATAAGTAAGAATGACAGAGATTCTATTCACAAGTTTGAGGAGCAAATATAAACACAAGAAAATTGGAGCTCAATTGAATGTATATACAGTTGCCATCAAGGCAACAGACAAAGCATGAAACTATAAGTAAAAAATACAAATTTTATTTACAGGTAATAGTAGCAAACTCAAACACAAGAAAATATGAACTCAATAGAATAAATATATATCAAAGCATACAACTGCTGAAGATTATAGTTGAGTGAATATTTCTTGAATAAAAAATTTTAAACTAGAAAATGTATAGTAAAATATACAAATGGAATAAAATGTAGGTTTCTCGTGAAATTTTATTCATATTATATTAGCAAAGCTGAGTATTTGCGCTGGTGCATTCATTATTATTTCAGCTACACCATATGACAAAGATGAATATTGTAATGAAATCAGAGAAAGGAGGAAAAGGACAAATTACAAACAATGGATAGCCCTGCAGTGGAGTGGGAATGATTGGGATGACAGCTGTAGCGTGCTACCTGCTACCTTTTCATTGTTTATGTCCTGGAATATTTGAGGGGTTTCTCCTGTACTGTTCTATTGTAGCCTATTCAATTCTCTTCACACTCTTGTTATTCTGAGAATATTTCATACCTACTGGGAATGGCTGGACATTGGAAGTCAATTTTAGCTGTGATACATTATCCTAATGTGTGATACAAAGCTAATTTTATATTTATTTATATATATTACCCACTAGTACTAGAAAACATTTGTAACAATATCTATATCTACTAAAAATAATCTACAATTTATAATCTTCATATTGTAGTTCATCTGCCTACATAAAAATGATCTACAAATTACAATCTTCATACACTTCACTTTATGAATAACTAATATTCTACATCCAGTTCTTTGGATACTGATAAGTTACTTAATTAATTTAATAAGTTATTAATATTCTTATTCATTGCCACATCTTTGATGGGTATTGGAATAATTATTGATTAATTGCAAATTAGATAGTAAAATAGCATGAATCTAAAAAAATTTGATCAGAAAGTCTAGTTTGGTTGTTAAATTGTTAAAAGTGATTGTTCCAATGTATTAACAACAATTATATATATAGAATAGTAATGTTTATGAAATTGACAGTACCCTACTTTTCTTTTTTTCATTTTATTCTCCTCCCGTTTCACTTGTGCATCAATTATGTGTGGTGGGTCACAAACACAAAGCTGCCGGTTTATCCAACTGTCCACTATCTCCGGAAGGATACATTTCGTATAAAACAACCTGAGTTTAGGAAGCATTTATTCTCCCACAGATCACAGTCCACTTTGATTTGTTGAATAAATATCTCCTTGGACTTGGTATAAACTACTAAGTCGCACCATTTTCTCTGTGAAATATTTAACTGCCCCTGTATTTGATAAAAATAATCATGGTTGTTTTTTAATTGGAGATATTCATTTTTAATTTCCAAGCATGTATTTCTATGATTTTCCACAAACTCTCTTACGTCTCCAGTAACCGATGCCAGGCATTTTATCTCAACCGCACCATCATCACCTACCAACCCATCAGGACTAGCACCCAAGAACCCCTCTTTTTCATGAATGAAAAGAACACAAGGCTTGACCAATACATTTGCCAGTTTTTCATACTTGGTAACCGCTTCTTTTCATGCACTCTGCCAAACAACATTGCTGGAGTGTTTATATCTCTTGAATATATATTGATTTGACCAGGTTGTGACACGGGGTGTACTCCAGTCGCTTCACAACTTTTCCAAAGTTGGATGCAGTCAACCTGTTCATTCTTTTTCCCTCCATAAGGGATTATTGTGCTGGCCAACCGTTTTTCTTTCAATCTCTCCTCTGTCCTCCACATCCATGTTTAAATTTTCAAGCTGATTCTCCATTTTCTGGATCAATTCCTCTTCAGTTAAATCAGCCTCAATTGCTAGTGGCCCATAATCTTGGTCGTATGAGCCCCCACACCTTGTTTTTTTCCTTGGTTGTCCCTTCTCATTGAACAATAATGTTCTCCTGCTTTGTCGTTTTTCCTTGAAGATGAAAGTGTTTTCAAAATTTTTCCTGGGCTCCTATTGTGGAGCTTCTTCCACGGGCTGAGTTGCCATTTGGGTCCTCCTGAATGATTTAGCCCAGCTCCAATGCATCGCCGCCAATACAATCCTCCAGAACAATAATTAACTCTTTTTGCACCTGTGAACTTTGCCACAAGCGACATATATTGCTCTGCTCTGTTGGTTGTTTCATTCAAAACTAGACTTTCTACCTTTGATTCCACTCTTCCCAAAAGTTTGCGAATTCCATACAGAAAGTGTGTATCAAGTTGCTCCAATATATTTATTTCACTTTCTTTTCTCTTGCAAAATTCCCGGCACCTCTCATGTTGACCAAAAACATGATCAACAGAGTTTTTCAAGTCGCTTCTCAAATTTCAAATATCCTCTGTGCTCTTAGTAGTTCCAGCTTCCTTTATTGCTGTCCTGACGCCCTTTGTTATACGCTCTAGTCTTGGTATATTCTCTCCTGCTGATGGTGAAGATAAAAGTTTTCAAGATTCTAGAGGGAATTTCGTATTTGAAGCTAATTTATGGAGATTATCATTCAGGGCCCTTGTTATGTGGTTTGCGCACTCCACTTTCTGAACATATCTCCCATACTTACAATTCTCTTGTATTCTGGCATAAACGCTGGAATCCCCATCCCCTATGTAGAACTTGTAAATAAGACCGTAATCTTCTACACTTAGTCTGAATCCTTCGACAATGATATTAGATTCCATTCCTGTTGATGAGCCATTGTAATTTTTGAAACAGTCATGCTCTGGTGGTCCTGCAGAATTGTTTTTGCTGTGTTTTGTACAGACGTAACAAAATTTGTTGCAAATTCCAAGGAAGAACAACTTCTTGGTCTCAGCCCCAATCAGTACACCCTGAAAATGAAAACAAGTGTGCTATTACACAGATTTTTTGCAAAAGAGAGTGCCAAATTTCAAAATTTTATCATTTTTATATCGCAAAAACTTCTTTTTCATCAACTTTCGAATGAGAACAAAAAAAATCAAGAAAAATCTGATTAATGTTTTAGAAAAACTTAAAAAATCACACTTTTTCAACTTTGACCACTAAAAATACTGCTCATTAATTGAATTTGGCATGTGTGATACCTTAATTCAATTTTAAATTTTCTCCTCTTTCCAATGATATCCTTAAAACCTCATTTTGACAAATTGTTATTGAAATATTGGCAATTTAATGACTGCAAGTAGGTCTTCTTGAAAAACCGAAGAATCTATGTATCTCGAAAACAAAGGTCGATAGGAGAATGATAAGAGAAAGCAGAAACTGTAACTGAAAAAATTATTAAAATTTTTTTAAAAAGTAAGTCTTACCATGCCACCAGAAGAATTCATCCCATGTCCATACGATTGCTTAGCCCATCCTCCATCTCCAATTACTGTGATGTAAGGCACTCCATTCTGAAGATTTCCTTTTTCAACAGCTATACGCCTTTCTTCCTCCACAGTAGATACATTTTACCACTCCTGGGACAAAATCAGTTACCACTCCTGGGACAAAACGTAGGCCACCCACGTCAAGGTCATCCATGACGTCATAGTGTAACTTAGGCTAGCATATAGCTATTTCACTATCAAGATGGCAGTTTTTGGTGGGAAAAACCGAAATTTGAAATTAAATAAAATTAATTAAAATTAAATAGAATTAAATAAAATTAAATCCCAAGGCCCTCTGAGATGGTGGGGATGAGATAGAAGTAAATAGAATTAAATAAAATTAAATAGAATTAAATAAAATTAAGTCCCAAGGCCCTCTGTGATGGTGGGGATGAGATAGAAGTAAATTACGGTTTCTATGTTTTACCATAGACACCATTATTCATCAATGTGAAAAAATAAAATTAAATAAAATTAAATAGAATTAAATAAAATTAAATAGAATTAAATAAAATTAAATCCCAAGGCCCTCTGTGATGGTGGGGATGAGATAGAAGTAAATTACGGTTTCTATGTTTTACCATAGACACCATTATTCATCAATGTGAAAAAATAAAATTAAATAGAATTAAATAAAATTAAATCCCAAGGTCTGCTGAGATGGTGGTGATGAGGTTCTATATATATTGACTGCCAGTGGCAGTCCTTGTGTCATTGTGCTATCATTCTGTTTGTGTGCAGGATACGTCAGTGGATTTTTTCAGTTTGTTATAGTGATTCAGTGCATAGGAGTACCAAGTAAAAACGTAAGTATCAATTATTGTGATTATATTATTTAGAAACAGAATATTTATGAAAAAACTAGAGAATTTCATTGATACAAGTTGTAGTTGTTGAAAAAAGTAGTAGTAGTTCAAGTAGATTGAGTTTATTCTGTGATTATTTGTCCTAAAGCAGTTGTTATTTCAAAATATACAATGTGAATCAAGTATCCCTCCCAACGTTTGATAGTTTAAAAATATTCCAAAAGAAACAAAATATTGGCAATGATACAAGTAGTATACCATCCATTATACAAAAGTATAGTTAGACAAAGTGCTTAATCACGCCCTCAATACTAAGCTTTCAATAATTGCTGCTAGCAACTAAGTGAAAAATTAGACTAAAGATAAAAATATAATAATTTCCCTCTGCTAAAGATGGCTGACAATAACCCCCCTGTACGGCAGAGGATACCAACCCGCCGAGGACTGCAGAGACCTCACAGAATGCAAAGTGAAAATATCACTGTGTTGGTGGGGCCTGCTGCAATCATCCTGCTACACTTGAATGCCCTGGGAGCTCAATCTATACATCAGGGGCTACAGACCATCCATGGGGGTCAACACCAGCAGCATGTCCTGCAACCACAAACTACCTCCCAAGATAGCAGATCTTGACACACACACCCACAACATCGTGAAAACATCACCCCCAGACGTGACAATAATAGGCATGATGATTGCACTACCCACAGACACAACAATAACCGGCGTAATGATTACTCCACCCCTAGACGTGACAATAACCGGCGTAATGATCACTCCACCCCTAGATGCAACAATAACCGGCGTAATGATTACTCCACCCCCAGACGCGGCAATAACAGAAGCAATCAAAACAATTTTAATAGAAGTAATGAAACATCTAGATCCCAGTCATCTAGGAATTGGGTGAACTCCAACCACCATCCTCAATACACCAGAAGCCCACAACCACAAAACTACCATCATGGCTCACCCAGGAGAAACTATCAATGGTCAGCTCTAAGGGGACAGACCCCTCCTACATTCAGAGAACTCCTAAATGCAACTCCTCCTTTGGAGTAGGATGTCAACCCACTTCAAACAGAAAATTGGAGTCCTGTACCACCTACACCTGAGCAAGGATTGGAGGAGAGCCTTGCAGGAGATGAGCTAGGGGAGGATAATCCTCAGGTTTACAATACAGGTGAACCTGGAGATGATCCACCTTTTTTAGGATTGTGGTTAGGTTAGGTTTGCTATCAACCGAAACCATCAGCAGACTGTTCCCACCACCGTGCAATGGCTTGCTTGAGCCCCGGCCTGAGCCTAGGCATATGCACGCATCTGCTGCACCCCTCCCTCTACTAGATAACCTGTGCAATGGCTTGGTAAATCAATAGTTTGCTGCTGCATCCAGAGTGCAGCATAAAACCAATGCACAATATATAGTTTTAGTATGCTTCTTAACATGTTACATATTACTTTCTAATTTAATAACACACACACACCTTTCCTATTTGACAGATGGACGATGACAATTCATGGATGAAGTTTTCTGACGATGAGGAATCAATATACAATCCACCTTCACTATACTTGCTAGCACTACAAGCTTTGGGGAGAGCCCAATACCTTGGTGCAGATCTTGGACTCCTACCAAAATCAATTAGGGATGATATTATAAATTTGGATGAATACTGTTTACAGAAGATAGTTGCTATGTCCCGCTGTGATTTTAAAGACTTTGATTCTATGTTCCCCATTTATAAGCCGGAAGCAAACTGGAAGTCGGCTACAGCATATCCTACATAACAGAGTCCAGATAGCAACCTTCTATACAACATGGAACACTTATCAGAATGTCTTCACAGAAACCATGTGTCTCCCAAATGCCATTGTGAAGAGATAATTTATATTGCAATCCTATTGAACAAACAACTAGGGCATGAAGACCACTTCTTACTCCAAAACCTGGGACTGTTTGGGGAAAGTTGTCTAGTTAATTATGATCTAGTCATAGAAAATCGATTCAATCAAACCATGAAATGGGGTCTCATTAAACGCTCCAAGTATGGAATTTATATATGTTAAAATGACCTTATAGCAAAATAATATATCTAACCTATTCATGTTCCAGATGGCAACTGATAGATGTTATGAGCTGTTATGTAAACAAGTTGCAGAAATGAATCTTCCATTGTCATCTATTTTGGAAATCTATGAAAATGCCATGAAATTAAGTGAAGAAGAGGATGCTCCTGCACTACAATACATGCATGTCAAGCCATTCAAATATACCTTTACACCAATAAAGGATGGCCAAGTGTGGTACTGTCAATGCATCTTGCTAACCTTACGCCTTGAACGCCTCATCACTCATCTGCAGTGGGGTGGCGGAGGAAAATCAATTAAAGAAGAAATTCTAGACCCACTTTATAAATACTGTTCTGATTATGAAACTTAAAACAATCTATCAAAATTACAGATGTCAAACATTGAGGGCAACACTACTAGTACTTCTTCAACTGCTCAACAAGCTACCAGTACTCCAGCTGCTGCTGCAAGTGCAGAACAAATCTTCGCTGATGCACAGAACATGGCGCTCCAAAACGTGAATTTGGGGCACATCTCTGATCTAGAAAAAGGACGCCGCTACAACTTGCTAAAGGCTAGGAGAGTGACAACACAATTCGGACCTAAAATTACCATTGACGTCAAACTGGGCGGCAGAACAGTGAGATTCTACTTACCAAAAATGTATACTGATACAATGTTCAGGAGTATGACCAGTGAAGAGCAAGTGGACATGCGTGGATATCAAATTTCTGTTTATCCATCAGGCAACAGTCATCTAGTAGAGTTGTTCAAAAGTGATATGTAATATTTACAAAACTCAATGTATTGATAGAAATTTATTGAAAGAGATTCAAATCTGTATTATGCTTGTAATAATGTGAAATAAAAAGTTATATCAGCTTTGATTATGAGTTTTATTGACTTTACCTCATTATCATATAGACATAGAAAATAGTTCACTAAGTAAATAGGTCCATTTTGTGGTAGCATACAGCTTAATAAGCAATCAAGAAACCATTACTAAACAGATATCCATTGTGGTGTAGTGGTTAGCATGCCGACTTTCCATTCATGAGGTCCCAGGTTCAAATCCCAAAAGGATGGTAAGTTGATGTAGAATTAGATATATACAGGTTTCTCATTTCAAATATGTTCTAGGTTCAAGCAAGGATGGTGTAGTATACCATTACACCACAATGGATATCTTTTTGCTTAGACTCAAGATCAAGATTCAGCACAAACCAAGACTGTATTAAATTAGGTTTGGTTAGGTTAGGTTAAATACTAACCTAACCCTACCTATTTTAACTCAGTCTACAAGGTTACCTATGTAATACACTTACAGCTATGAGGAAGTAGGATATTCAATAATAACAAATTTCAAATTACATAGAATTTATTGAAAAATTATACCATAGTATGCTCAGATGAATCAATTTCAGTATTGAACAAAATATACAGCTGAAGAAGTCTTTCTCCTTGTTCATAATCATTGTTGGTGACATACCGCTCAGCTGATGGCTTATTCCTTTCACAAACAATGCATGGACCATCAGGTACATCATATCCCCCAGTAGATGGCATTGGCTTAGGTTTGCATATAGCCTTGTAGATGCTAATCTCAAAAGCTGAATCACCAGACTTTCCATCCTCCAGCCTGAATTGTTTCACATGTCCTGTACTATCAATTTCTGTAAATCCTGCAAATGTAATCTCCTTTTGACCAAGTCCCAGTAGACATATAGATTGATGTCCACATATGAAATCACACTTATAGTATTGGTCTTGATTGAGAACACTCAACACAATCTTCACATCCTTGTTCCTCCAGTCAGGCACCTTTTCAAGATCAACAATAGCAGCCATTCTACCCTTATCCAACTTGAAGAAAGATTTTAGCAGTATGTGAGTGTCATCAAACTTGACAGTGAATTTCATTGCAAGTCCTGGTGGGCAATGACACATTACCCTCTTGTTGATTTTATCCTTGATACTCTTCATAGTTTGCATGAAAACTTTTAAGCAGGAAACACTTCACATCTGTAGAGGTCACATGAGTATTAAGCAATGGGTTGTGAAGATCATCGCATACATAGAAAACGTTTCTATCCTTGACTGCATCAACAACAGCCTGCTGCTTCTGCCTGAGTTGCGTGCATGCACAACTATGAGATTCACAATCTGCACAAAACTCTAAATGTCCACTCTCCTTGAAAAAGTCACTCAATGTCATTATACCATGATAATGTAGTTCACCTTCAAGCTCACTAACTGCATTAAGCAGACAACGTTCACGTTCACTGTCTGACAACATTGTAAGACTAAGTGCATTTCATTGTCAGCATCATCTTTTATACTCTGCCTGCTGAGTGGTGGGGGTAACCCATTTCCTGTCTCAACAAGTCTGTGTGACGTCATATGATTGCACAATATTGTACAAGTCAACTGACAGTTGACTGATTTTCCTGTTTCAACAGGTCTGTGTGACATCATAAGATGCAAACTATTTTAATGCTATAGGAGTAGGGTTAATTGATAAAGCATAGAGTTGATTACAATATTAGCTTATTTATTGATGTAAATGAACATTAACTGCATTGAAAAAACCCTGACAAAAGGTTCTATCTTCAAACAAAGTTCTCTTAATCCAGTCATGTAGAATATGGACAATTTTCAATGAACAAAATAACTGTTTTATATCGGAAGATCCTCCATTGTTGTTGATTGGCCAATCTGAAATTGTTAGATTTGATAGCTTGATCCGCACTGCCTCAATAAAGTTGAGTAGGTGATGCTCTGGGCAGTAGACTCCGCCATCCATCTTCTTCATCAGCAGCTCCAAATTGGGTGACGCAGGATAGAAGTATGGCAATGATAGGTCCATGTACTCCACATTGTTCAGTTGCAGAAGTGAATCCAGCAGAGTAATCTGCTCATATCCATAGACAAAGATCTTTATTGGATGTTGATTGTTCTGATCCAACCACCTTCCAACTGTTCCGCACACAATATCCCTCAATGCTGAATAGGGAAGATGTGTTTGTCCTGCTCCACAGTCTGCCCACCGTAGTCCATGTTTAGCTTGATGAATACAGTTGCTGTTGATAAGCTCACTTGTCTTGAGTAGAGCATCAGAGTAGGGAGGTTTGAAAAAGTGGTGATGAGTTGTCACATGATTCTCATCATCCTGCTCCAGAATTGCCATCTCCTTTGCAATAAACTTGTTGCCCAATCCTTCAAAGCCTTGGAAGTTTATCAGGTATAGTGGAAGTGGTCCAAAAATGTCGCCGGCTCTACTTGGCGAGGGTGATGGCCAGTCATCTGTATCACCTTCTGCTGTACTGTAGCCCTCATCAAGTCCAGTTGTACTTGTAGAAGCATCCCTCATCAGTGGTTGTCTGCCAATAACACATCCCACCATATCCTCCCCTTCACTTGAAGAAGAAGAAGACAGCTCCCCTTCCTCCATAATGTTTTGATACTTCAGCAGCTTTGACATGACTGTTACACTCAGTGTCTTGATCAGAACTGAGCAACTCAGTGCTCAACCATTGTATTTATGCTGATAGCACAAGGCCTGACATTGGTCAATACTCTATAATCACTTCATGAATCATCAAGCAGTAGGCGGATGTATTTTCCGGAATGTTGGCAGTTGCTTCAAACTCAATTCTCACATCAATACTTCCGGTTTTGAGTGACTCATTTTGGCGTGAACAATCATATGCATACAACATTCTTTTACCATTGCTTATAGCTCCTTTCTCAAAAAGAGGATTGCATGCACGAGCATCATTTTGGTTGTAGACTCCATTGAAAGCTGCATACATGTTGTAGACAAGATTATCATCACCCTGAATGCTTTCATACGGGTAGTATTTATTGTTTAAAAACACTCTAATATCTTACATGTTACACTTGTCAAATTTTGAACTGTTTGATGCTGCAACTCCCTGCCTGTTAGTCTGCAGCCCAACTATAATGTAATGAGGCTTCTCATACTGAGCTGTTGACTTGACAGTCCATGTATGCTTTTGAGTTTCTGGTAGGGTTGGATATGTATACAGCTCCCAATGACAAAATGGCATACTGATGGGTGTATCATTCTGTACAGTTTGCAGCAGGCGCAATCTCACATCATCAGCCACTTCTATGCAGGGCATTCTCCACAAGAGCTTTGTAATTGTGACATTAGCAGCAGCCACATTCACACAGTCCAAAAAGTTTGGACTGACTCTCAGCACCAATTCCTGTTTCACATTGAGTAAAATTTGTCTATAGTCTTCAGCAAATCCCAACAGGTATCTCAGGGGTACATCCATTACAGTTATGTTGGCTCCATTAGCACCAAAATCAGTAAATCCATCAGCTGCACTATACTTGTAGCCGGCTCCTTCCATCTTGGTCCACTCATCTCGGTCAAATGTCATTGCATTCTTCATTAGACTGGTAACTCCTGGATTGCGTATACCATCCACTTCAACTCCATTGATTTCATAGCGTATCTCTGAAAAAAGGTTGGCAAAGAATCCAGACACACACGGTGTTCCACCTACAGCAACATTGTTAGCTCCACGTACAGTATACTCTAAATGAAGATAGCTCTCTGATGGTAGTGTGTAGATATCTTGCTGCTGAATTGGAATCCGTATTTCATCATTGGCATTGAAGCTTGTAGTATAGGGTGCATGAGAATGGAACTCAATGCCAGTGATACTGTTGTCTGAAGATGGTCCTTGTTGTGTCACATCTAAAACTCCCATTTTGTCTACTGTTTAACTTGGCAGCCTTGTTCCCGCAAATAATCAATGCTCCTTGATGTTAACTGCACTGAGGTTGAACGTTGAATGACTCCTTCCATCCTATCATCTACTTTTATAGGTGTAGGATTAGGATGGGGTACTGTAGTCTTTATATCAACTCCTTGATTCCACTTTTCAAATAACAGCACCATTTTACTTGTGTCTCCTTAGATGCAAAGCAATATTGATCTCCTCACCTCTATTATTTATAAGATGTCCGTTCTCATCAACTACCTGCAGCGTAATGCTACCAATCTGCTTAACGTCCACTGGTAAATAGACTACATTCTGCACAGTCACCATCATTTTATACCCAGGATCAACATTTGGGTAAAACTCATAGATCACGTGATCTCTAACCCCATTTGAGTAGGATCCAGTCACAATATTGCATGTGATGCGTATCACATTGGGGCGACTGATCTGAACAGTAGTATCACTTCTAGTAGATGTGTTAGCCTCTACAACTTGGTTAAAACCCAGCAAATTTCCTATTGAACCAGGTTGACTGAAATCCAGCTTGGCAGTACTCAAGACTATGCACTTTAAAGTTGATGGATCTACAGTTGCTTGGAATTCAACATCATGCTCCATCATCCTTTGTGCAAGCAAGTCGGCAATTGTATTAAATTCAAAACTACCAGTTGGTAATGAAATATGCTGCATTATCAAATCTTCATCATCATCAGCGGTAGCAGGGTTAGCCCTTAGACTCCTTTTAACAACTGATGATTCTCCATCATCATTATCATCATCATCATCATCATCAGATTCCTTTGGTTTTTGTCTTTTATGTTTAGATATCATGCTGCGCCAGTAGCTATGAAACTTTGACTTTGCCATACCCTGAAGCTCAGCATATGTAATCTCTTTATCATTAGCATATGTCTTGGAAAGCCGATTACTAGCATAATAGTGTAGCACATTGTTGGAACCTTCCTCAACATTGGGTATTGAGTTACAACTTGTGAAACCAATTAAACCAATTTCCCATTCACCAGTGCTTACATCAAGTGGTGGGTAAAAGTCACTTTTCAGTATTGATGTCTTACCTCCAAAGCATAGCATCATGATGTTGCCTGCTCAATGCACATTTGTACAATGACTAGCAATTCATTTTATCCAACTTATATATACTATGAGTGAAAGGTGTCAAATAAGGATAGACCGATTGATATTAATCAATTGTATTTATTTTCATCAGTTAAAAATTTCAAACATAAATGTCCACAGATATGTGAGTAGAGATCCTCCTGTTTCTGCTCATAGTTGTATTCAATCCTCAATGCTGGTGCCAGTCCTTGATGCATGTAGTTGATAAACTCCTGTGGTCGTCTCAGGTTGCCAAATCCATCAAAGTAGTGCGTCACATCATCCTTCTTCACATAGCACACCCAATGTGTGCCAGCTCCATTGCTGGTATCCAGATTGATGATTCCACACTCTTGTCTCCATCCAATGGTAGGGAATCCTGCATAAACACTCCTTGAAAGCATTTCAGCTTCAAGCGACATGCATACTTGTAGAGATCAGCATCTGTGAGGGCTCAATCAGGTAGAGCAATCACCGTCGATGATGACATTGACGGCGAGCTCCCGTTTCCCTGTGTCCTACGCTGTTGTCTCAGATATAGCCCGTTTCCCTTTTTACAGGATCTCCTCACTCGTTTCCGACCTACTCGTTTTGTTGTCCTACGTTTGCATCGAATGCCTCCAAACTTTGCCTTTGTCTTCATGATATTGGTCACCGCTAGTGCTGCAGCCTCAAGTACTCCTGCGTCTGAAGATTTTACCACACTCCAAGCTTGTTCTGCCAAGATATTGTCAGCCTTTGCTCTGCTTGCTGTATCCCCACTCTTGGAGTAGGCAATATCGTGCTCTTTGCAAGCTCTATGAAGGCTATTTATACCTGGATCACCTCTTGCCAAACGCTTCTCTAGCTTGGTACCTGGTCTGCAGTACTGGTAGCCAGGGATGTGCACCTCAAAAGGTAAAATATCGATAGCTCTGTTAACAAGTGTCCCAGCACTATTTTTCACTATTGAACCGGCAGCTTTTGCAATTGATGACAGCACACCTCTCCTGTACCTCCTCTTCCCCTTTACATCTAGCCATCTAATGATCCATCTGAACCTTGTCACTTGCTTTTATACCTTTGTCCATTGCAGCAGGACAAGCAATGGAAATATCTTCCTTGTCCAACTCGGTATCAGATGACATTAATTTCTCAATATGTTTCATTGTGAATGCCCTAAATTCTTGAGGGTCATCAAACTTTGAAGCACAGTCCCTGAAGCCTTTATCAAAAAATAATTTCAAAACTAGATTCAATACATGTAGACCACTTGCATGCAATTGAGCTTCCAAATATGATTTGTCAACTGTTCTACCCTTAAGTTTCTTCAATTGAGCTTCCAAATAGCGTCTGTTCACACCATCAGTGGGCTTGATGGGATCCAGCACATCAGTAAGTATTGAATCATTGAGACTTGTAAATACCTGTGAAGTAGTACTATGTCTTATCTTTGGCAGCCACATGGAAATCAATTCTCAACATGTTACAAAGTTGATTGCATCCCTGTCAGCACGTGGATGTGCTAAATTTATCAAACACCTATAGCGGGCATTAATGTTTCCACCTCATTAATGTTTCCCACTGTACAATGCCTCAATTAGTACAGTTGGCGTACTGAATTCGTACCAGGTGATGAATCCACTAAATGCGTTGACAAGGAATTGACTATAACTAGATGGCGTCAAAGTGGTTGTATAACAAATTTTAAATAAAACCAAGGTGGCGTGGCGCGATCTTTTACTGGTATCTTTCAACTTATTATATTTGTTAAATCTATTAAATTAGGCTACTGCTATTAGAAATTCGAGATTCAATATTGTTTGATTTATGGAAGTGACAGTTTGATTAATTAATATTAATACTTTTATGATTTACAGCAGTATTTGAAATCTGTATTGGTAATTATTCAGAAACTGAATTATTGTATTCATGAAACTAAAAATCTAATGAACCAAAAAACCTTTAAATTTGGCTCTTGATATATGACTTTATTTACCATAATTTTTTGTATTGAAATGTTAATACAATTTTAATGTTATAAACAGTCTTGAGGGTGGCCATGGCTGAGTGGGTTAAGTTCTGGAGTTAAAGCCACAAAGATATTATTGTATTGGAAGTATTCAAATTATACATTTTGAAAGTGTATATCATTGTCAAGAATATACGCAGAATATACGCTTATATAAAATAAAATTTTTAATTAGTGAAGATCTGTACAATTAAAAAGCCTATCTGTATTGATATATTTTCAAGGAAATCTTCATAAACCCAATGCTGTGTTCAGAAATGCGAAAATATCAATAAATAATCAGTTATCAGTTTGATAAAGATAAATAAAATGAGCATTCCAAATTTAGTTCATTATCTAGGTAGATCACACAGAACTTCTTAAGTTTTCATTGTATATAAACAAAAAATCCAAAAAATATGAATAATTTTTTGTTTGTTGTCAGATTGACTTGAATTTTTATGGGGAGGACACTAATATGGAGAGGAATGTTCCTGTTTTTAGTAGAATTTTTCAATGGCTCCTCCACCCCCCTCCAGATCCAAAAACCGTTTGGGCGATTTCATTAATTTTAAATTTCCCCGGCTTAGAAAGA
>CM029546.1:40681600-40705659 GCA_017141385.1 Sogatella furcifera
AAATCTTTTCAGTTTTTTTTGTCGGGACAAAATTTTTGGGGAATATGGAAATTTTGGGTTTGGGAGCACGGTTACTTAAAAATTTAATTAAAAGTTTTGAAGATTTCTTAAATCTTCCCAATAACATTGAGGCAGGTGACAGATTATAAATTTTTATGACGTTTCCGTAGACCCTTGGGTTTTCCCCTTTTTTTCAATTTATTATTGATTCAACTGAGCAATCTTAATTTAATTCAATTTGGGTTAACTAAAAAAAGTGAAGCCTAAAATTTCCTACTTTCTTTCCCATTGTAGCTCATCAAGATCAATTTATATTTCCTAGTGATTTCGAGAACTTGACTATGTTTGGATGAGTTGGAGAATATTTGACTTGAAGATGTCAATAAATTTGAAGATGAAAAATTGAAAATTATGAAAAATAATCAAACTGAAAGAATTAATGATTTGAGAGAACACATAAATAGTAAATAATCCATAGGGATGAGAAATAAAATTTAAAAAAAAAACTGTAAAAGAAAATAATCCAATTTTCGGGACTATCTATTGTCAAAAAAAAACCGATCCAAAAAAGGGGGAAAAATGAATTTTTTGGGGACACCCCTTCCTTTTTCAGAAGCTTCTGAATGTTTTTACAGTTGGTGTCTTTTATTTTTCTAGATGAATTATAATGCTTTCAATTTGAAAAAAACCCGACGGACCCGGGAACAGCCACAGACAACTCCTTTTCAAGAAGACAAACAAAGAAAAAAATTGAAATTTTGGGAATAAAAAATTACCTACTCTTTCGAGGATTATCTCTTTCCCAATTATTCATCCAGTTTTTTTAAAAAAGGACCCCCTGTTTGAAGTGTTTTTGATGTTCAAATACCGAACTCAAATGCAAATACACAGCTTAAATCATCAGCAAGAACATGAAGAACGAAACGAAGGAATATTGTACAAGATTCGGATTGCAAAGAAGCGAAATTAATTTTAAATTGAATCAGCCAGGTACGGAAGAGAGATTTTATTATCAAACCCTTGAGCTAGATGAAACTTCCAACAAAGAAAGGGGAGATTACGTTCGTAATTATGAGGGGGTTGGGGTTTCTCGCCCTTTCCTTCCCTTTTGGGCTTTATGCAAGTTCCGGGGTTTATTATGGCGGTTTCTTCTTCTTCTGGCTCACGCAAATTGGTTCAGAATTTAATCGAAACTCCCAATGAGCCAGTAGAACCGAACTATCACGTTCATCAGATTTTTTTTGTCAAAAACCGAGAACTTTTTTCTAGGGTTAATAATTCATCATTCAAAACTTTTTTTAATTTGAGTTCTAGTTATTTCTAACAGTTTTGTTGCTCAAATCGCCGTGATAAAGAAAAAAAAGGAATTTTTTTTTATTTATACTTTCAAGGGGGATTTTTACACCAAGTAGACAAAATTTCCAAAATCTTGTTACCGAGATAAAAATTTTGGGAAAAATTTAGATATTTTTTTTAAAAATTTTTTTTTTCTAATTTGGGTTTGAGGCCCCTTTTTTGAGTTTTACATTTTATAAAACTAAAAATTAATGGTTCAGTTTTTAAGTTTTTTTAACGGTTATTCAGATAATTGGAAAAAATTTTTTGGAAAAAAAAATTTTTTTAACAATAGAGGGTTATAACTGGGTAAAGAATCATAAAGTTGTATTTTTTTTAATGGAAGTTTAAAAAGTCGGATTCTGAAGAAAAAATTGAGTGGGGCATTTTAAACCCACCCAAAACCTTTAAATAGAGGGTCAAAAAATTGAAAAATCGCTAATATACAAAATTTATCACTTGTGCTATTTTTTGTCAATTTTTCGATTTTCGATGTTTTTGAGATTTGGGAGATTTCCCCCAACCGCCACCTAACTTTTTTTTTCAGAATCCGACTTTCCAATTCCATCAAAAAAAAATAAAATTTATGATTTCTTATTTAGTTATAACCCTTATTTTTAAAAAAAATTGCTTTTTTCAGAATTTTTCCAATTATCTCAATAACCTTTCGTAAAACTTAAAATTTCCATTGTTCCCTAGCAATTTTAATGAAATTTAATAAAATTAATAAAAATTTAAAGCCCTTTTTCTTTTATTCATTTTATGTTTCGTAAAAGCGTTTAAATGCATTGAAAAATGCTCTTGTCGAAAAAGTTTAAGAATAAAAAAAATTTTAAAATCTTGGGATTTTTTAAAATAAAACGGAATAAAGTAGCCCTAAATAAAGAAACAGGATAAAAAAAATTCTTTTATTGTCAGAAGATAAGAATGAAATTTATAGGGTATTGAATTTTCATTTGATATTCCAAATTTGTTTCAGGGGAAGAACAGATAAGAATCCAAGATAGAAAAGGGGGAGTTTTCCGATAGTAGGAAAACTATATTATGTTTTTTAATCAAGTATGATTATACAGAGGGGGTGCAAACATTTGGGCTGATTTCCAAATAAAAAATTCAAAATTATTTTTGTTACCGAGAAAACAATGGGGAAAATTGAGATTTTTTCAAAATATATTTTTTTTCAAATTTTTTAAAAATTTTCGGGGGTCTTATAAAACCCCCAAAAATTAGGAGAAATTAATGAAATCAGTTCCTTTTTTAATTCAACGTTTAATGAATAAAAAAATGTAAAAATTTTTTCAAAATAAGGGAAACAAAGGAATCAAAAAATGTTTTTTCAATAAGGAAAGTTGAAAAACTTCAAAGAAAAAGTTGAATGGGGGATTGTTCACCCAAACTGAAATGGGCAAAACGCGAAATTGAAAAAAGTATGAATTTTGTTTAGTAGGGTTTTGCATTTTAGATCGCTATTTCTGAGATTTGGGTAAGATTTAAAAATCGCCGCCATTCTACTTTTTTTTAAAATTTTCCCTTCAACTTTTATTAATGAAAAAAACAATATTATGATTCCTTTTCCAGTTAAAACCCTTATTGTTGAAAAAATGGCGTTTTCAGCATATTTTTTTAATTTTTCAAAACCGTTAAAATTAAAATTTAAACTGGTTTTATTGAATTTCATCTAATTTTCATGGAATTGATTATTTCAGATCCTCATAAAATTTTTAAAAAATTAGAAAAAAATTTAAATTTTTTTTGAAAATTCAATTTTTTGCCATTGTTTCTGGTAAAATGCATTTTTTTGGGGGGGCCCATGGGAAATTTTTTTTTCATTGGTGTAAGAATCAGCCTGAGAAGTATTGCACATTCCCCCCTGTAAAAACTGTTTTAACGTTATTTCAAATAAAGTGAATCATTATATATTGAAATTTTTTCTGTTCAAAAAAAGTTAAAAAAAAAATTTGTATATAAAAAAAAAAAAATTGAGCAACCTGCAATCTTTCTTTCTTAACTTTTATATATCTAAAAAAAAAGTGGTGGGGTTTTGAAAAAGAGGAAAGGAACCTTTTCTTATTTGAAATCAAGTAGCTCACTCAGGGTTTTTTTAACTTTTTCTGCCACTGTCCCTTTTTTTTTCTATAAATTTAAAAATATTAAAATTTAAAATATGGTAACAAAAAAAAAAATCATTGTTGAAAATCATTTGGGAGTAAATTATTGTTTTTTTAATGACCCAAATTCCCTATTTTACGGAATTATTAGATAGGAAATTCAAAAGAGTTCCATGTATTGTTGGGGGGATGTAGATAAAAAAAAATTTTGATAGCATATATTAAACACTGGTCCTGTGGAAGTGAAAAGCAATTGTTTACGTGAGAAGAAAAATTTTTTGGGGATAATTTTATTTGCATTTTGCACAATGAGCACAATCCAAAAATTTTTCCCTTTTTGAAGAGAAAAATTTAATTTTTAAAGAAACAATTTCAGTTGGTCCCGGCCCACAGCCAGATGGAACTAAGGGCGATATTGCTACCACCTTTGAATTTAGTTGCAAAAAGACCAAAGTAAATTTTTTTCTTCATGACGATATTATCGGGGGTATCTTTGGGAAAAAAAAAGGTTATCTCATTTGTTCGGGGAGAGAGTTTCGATTTTTTGATAAGGGGGAAAAGGAAAGGAATTCATATTACTTTTTAGCCCCGTTGAAATTTTTAAGATTTTTAGAGGGGGTTCATTTTATGAACATTGTGTGTATATGGTTTGGATATAAATCCGATTTTAAAAATTACATCAAACGAATGAAAATTCTTTTTCCGTTTGTCACCATTTTGATATTACTACTGTTACATTGTTAAATTTTCAGAAGAAGTAGGTTTTGTTAATGGAGCAAGAGTTGCCAGCTGTAATAATCGGCCCAATTAATTAAAAAAATACTAATAATGAACGAATTCAATTTCATTTAAAAAAATACATCCCCACCCCCTGATAAGAACTAAATCAATCTGAAATCTTTCCTATATAAAAGGAAGGGACTATTCATTCATTCATTCATTCATCAAGAACAGAAATCCAAAAAAATCGAATGCGTTCAAATTTAATTTAGTTGAAAGAAAAGGGTAACTTTATAAAAACGCCAAATTTTAGTTTTTCGGGTTTTTTTTTATTTTTTTTCCCAAAAACTTATTATAGAAAATGTTGATTTTTGAATTCGATAATTAAAAAAATTTGGGAAATTTTTTTTAAATTTTAAAGATTAACCAAAATAATTTTTTAAAATTGTTAATGATTGGGGGTTGCATATCTTCCGTTGAAAACCCAATTTATTTAATTTATTTTCGAGATTAAGATGAACAATTGATATTGTACTTTTTAAAACGTCCGATATTTTAAGGGTTGCTCAAAATTTTACTATTTTTGAAATCTTAGTTTCTTAGTTTTTGAAAAAAGGGAAAATTTGATAAAAAATAAGGGGAAAAATTATATGTTCGAAATTTAAAACCCTTTCAACGGAAGGGGCCCCCTTTTTGCTTAGTACACGAAGGGGCGACAAAGCGTATAATCCGAATTCTTAGGGGGCCGCAGCGGAGGGGCGGGGCCGCCGGCTAGAAATTAAAAAATTTGTGATTTTTGGGCCGGTTGCTTGCCTCATTGGAGGCCGAAAAACCTTTCATATTGATTCAGATGAATAAAATTACAAATATACAAAAATATTTTCAACAGGGAAAGAAGAAACTGAAAAGCGAGTTAACGAATTTCCCAAGGAAACTGAAAAATTTTCCCGATTGTTGGGAAAACATTAAAGTTCATTCTGTTTTTGATTTGATTCTCAAAAGAATTCCGACAGATAATCTATTAAAAAAAAGGGTTGAAAGGGGCGATATTGGATAATTTTTAAAATAAAAATTATCTAGACAAATACCCCAATTAAAAAAAATTTTGAATTATTTATCGAAAACCATTTATATAGAAAAAACTTTAAAATGAAGAAAATCATTTTTCCAGGAAAAATCATTCGAATATAGAATAATCATTTAATATAAAAAAACCAAAAAAAAAATTCAAATGACCCAATATAAAGACTTAAAAAAAATAGCCTAAAAAAGTTTGGTGAAGGAGGAAGGAAAAATACCCATCATATTTTTCCCTACACTTACCTTGGTTATGCTTTAAGGGTTTGAGAAAATTTTTTGGGATTCCCTTCTATTCATCTGCATACCGGGATAAAATTTGGGTTAGGGGTATAAAAGATTTTTTATTTCCCCATTTCCTATTATTAAAAAATTTTTTTAGCATTTGGAATGGGAAAATTTTTTTATCAAACGTGAAAATTAAAGAATTTTCCAAATATAAGGGAAAAAAACCACATTAAATTATAATGAATTGACTAATTCTCCTAAATGAAAGCATCCCAGAGGGGAAATTGTCCAGGTTTTTTGGATTCAACCCCCCAAGAAAGGGCGGGGAAAATTTGGGAAAATTAAATCTTTAAAAGTATCCAAAGTCAAACCCCTTACGTCCCCCCCGGGTCAAAGATCGAAAATGTTTTCAAAATCTTGTTTCCCGCGTTTTTTTTGTTTTGAAATTGTAGAGCTAAAATTTTGTTTACATGCATTTTTATCAAAAAACGGGTTTCGAGAAGCCGCGGGGGGGGGAGCGCCCTTTAAAGGATAATGCCGCATGAACTATGAAGTAAAATTTTCGATTCCATATTATGTTGATAGTAATTAGATATTTTTTATTAACAAATTGATTTAAAAAATCTTCATGCCGGGGAAAATATCCTCCTTTTAAAACAAAAGGGGAACTTTTTTCCTTTTGGAAATTTAAAAAAGGGATAAAAATGTTAAAAAATTTTAAAAAAATGCAAATATATGGGGTTTTAATTTATTATTGAATCATCATATATAGTGTTTTTTTGTTTCGTTATCAGATGTGAATTATTTATTCTAATTTTGAATTGATAAATTTCATTACTGATCAATGTGAATCAGAGGTTTTTATTTACTTATTAATCATAATCTAAAATCATCAAATCAATTCATCTTATAAATACGACAATAAATTTTTATTTTTTTTAAAATTTCTATTCAAAAAAAAATGTATAATCTTAAAATTTTTTTGAAAAAAAAACTGAAAATTGGTTAGATGGACAAATTTTTAAAACCCAAAATTTGATTGACCCTACCTTAAAAAATGGAATTTGTTAAAGATTTAAATTACGGACTTTCAAAAAACGATGACAAAGAAATTTGGGTTTCACCATTTTTATCTCATTCTGTTTTCAAAAAATTCCCGACAAAATTAAAACTTGGGCTATTAGACTAAAATCTGATTTTAAAACCAATAAATAAAAATTTTCGCGAATAGATTGGCAATAGAAAAAAAGTTTTCGAAGAGACAAACCAATATAAAAGTTTAAAAACTGAGTAAAAATTTGGGGCTTTGATTTAAACTCATGGGAAAAAAAATTCGTGATTTTTACCCAATTTCGCTTCATCAGATAAAGAATTTTTATTTCATTTTCAACATTGATAAAGCTTTAAAAAGCATGCCTAACCCAAAAACAATCTTTTTCCTTTCTGAAATAATTTTACCAAATAATTTTCAGAAAATTCATGGAAAAAATTTTGCAGCTGAAAAATGAAGTGTTTTAAAATGTTTTTTTTTGTTCCCGACAAAAAACCGTGGGTGCCTGCAAAAAAACCTGAAAAAATGCCAGAAAATGGGTCTTTGGGGAAATGCTGAAATCAAAAATTTTCTTTTTTTGGGCTTTTTCACCTCTATATTCTTGAAAATCCCAATACAAGCTTAAAAAAAATTTTCCTACTTCGTTTTGAAAAGGGAAGTTAAATTTATTTCATGTTTTTTGGGGGATAAAATTAAAATTTAAATGGTCATGCCATGGTTCAACATCACTAAAAAAGAAATTTTTCATTGTGATTTGAATTTTATTTCCCCCAAAAAAAAATTCATTTATTTATTTGTTGAAATGTGTTTTGTGGGGAATGACTTTTAATAAACTTGAACTTAGAGTTTCTTTTGGAGGAATAAACCCCCATTGACACTTATTGGTCCGAGAGCAGAACCCCCACCACTTTTGTTTTTTAACTAAAGACATTGAACCAAAATTTATAAACCCCGAAAATTTTCTGAATACTTTTTATTTGAGAAAGAAATTGAGAAACTGTAGCGAGGAATTTTTGGGCAGGTCTCCCGGAGAGCTCAAGTTTTGAAAGAACGAAAATCAAAAAAAGCAATGGAATAGTTTTCCAAATTTAAATCCAAAATTTAATACCCCTCCCTGGAAAGATTTTTTTTTTAAGGGAAAAAACCCCTGTTTTCACCACTAATTTTTTTAAAAGCGCTTACCCCCGGTCCCCCTACGAAAAAAAGACGACCTTTACGATTTAGGCGGGCCTTTTGACAATTTCGAGGTTTTCTTTGGCGACAAGGGGATAAATTTTTGCGAGTCGAAAATTATTAATAATAAAAACTTTAAAAAAGTATATCTAGATGTAAAATTGGGAAAAATGAAGGAACAATTTAATCAAAAATTTAGAAAAACAAAAAAAAAATTAAAAAAACAGAAAAAATATTACTTACCCCAAAATTCTTGGTATAAAATTGAAAATGGGATAATTCTCCTGACCAACCAAAATTGAATCTTTTACCCCCGATAATAGAAAGGTTTTTTTAGAACAATTGGGAAAGTTTGCACCATTTAAATGGATATCCAATTTTTGATAAAGCCAAAAGGTTTACAGAAAACCTTTCCTTTTACTTTGGTATGCTGACTTAATCAACTAAACGGGTTTTTTAAGGAAAGGTTTAAAATTGACGATTTGAATTTTTTGGAAAAAGATGATCTGATTTTTTTAATTTCGTGTCCATCACGGTGGGGTCCAGTGCATTTTTTCAGAAGCTAATTATAGTGAGGAAAAACCGAAAAAAGGGTTTCTAAAAGTTTAAAAAATGGGGACATTTTTTTTTAAAAGTTCTTCAAAATTACATGACCGCTTTAAAACATGTTTGATATGATCATCAAAAAAAAAACAAATATTGGAGATTCATGCAAATTAAAATTTTAAGACCCGGGAAAAGGGCAAAATAAGATGATTTCCCGAGTGGAACAATAACCGATAAAATTCACTCCCCCAATTTGTTCGCCCCCCGGGGGGAATGATTATTTAAGAATATAATTTACCCCCTTCAGTTGAGGGTGCAGAAAATGATTTTTTCATGTCAAACAGTAATGCCATAAAAACCCCAATTTTTCAAGAAATTGAAATCACCCCCATAAAACGACACATCCCTTTAAGATTTAAATGAAAAGGGGCCTTCCATCAAAAACTAAAAAAAATTGTTGAAAAAATTTATGAGTAAATTTTGGTTTCCCTTTATACCCTTTTTGAAATGAATTATCAATTAATTCGTTTTGGGAATTGTTTTAAAATTTGGTTTATTTCATAATAGAAATGGAATCTTTTAAAAACCCGAGAGCGGAACCTTTTTCAGGGAGCCCATGCACACCAAACACCAGGAAATGGCCAAAGAACGAGAAATGGTTTTGGGGGCAGTGTTCTTTTGGGAAAAGGAAATTTGGAGTATCTGATTAATTGTTCCCCAGATTTTCATTCTATTATTTTGTGCAGGTCTAAAAACCACATGATAAGTTCCGCCATAGACAATCATTTATGGTATAATTTCAACCTGGGTTGCCCCCAAACAAAATCCTAATTACCAAGAAGTTTGACCATTGGGCGGGGGGGGATATTTTCAAATAATATATAGGCTTAGTGATGGGAAAAGAGAACCCAAAATTATTGAAAAAATTTTCCCTCAGGAAAAAGCATTCAAAAAAGGAAAAAACAAGATGATAAAATAGATCGCCAGTGACAGCAACCCGAGAAAAACAAAAATTACATGAAAAACAAGAGAAAAAATACAGGGTTCCCTCAGGATAAAGAAACCCTTTTCCGATACCCGAAAACTTGGAGGCAAAAAATTTGGCATTCATTGAATTCTAAAAAGGGGAAAAATGGATGAATTGAATCATCATATGACTAGTGTTTTTTTCTTGTTTTGTTTCAGATTTTTTATTTATTCTAATTTTTGAATTTTTTAGAATTTTACCGACAAAAAATTTTAATTTAAGGTTTTTTTTCCCTTTTTAAATTGGGAAAAAAAACAAGATTGATCGATGATTTTGGGAAAAAATTTCCTTTTTAAACCCTTTTTTAACCTTTTTTTCAAAATTTAATTAGCATATAATGAGGCAACAAATATTTTGTTCCTCCTTGGGGAAAAAAGATAATAATTAATATTATCATCAAAGGGAAATGTTCATTTTGTTATTATTGCGGTGCTTTCAGCAGAAACTGGTTTCCAAAAATTTGGGCAGTGAAGATTTCATTTTTGTAATTTAAAGAATTATGAAAAAGAAGGGGGAGAATGGAAGAAAAGGGGGGAGTAAGAAAGGGGGAAAAGGAATTTGATTTGGGGGAGGAGGCCGGGCTTTTTGATATTCAAAAAGGTTTGGCGGAAAAAGCAAAGTTGGGGTCTTTTCCACCCAAAGGCCGGGTGTGCGGGGGGTTTAAAAGGAAAACTTGCTTACGCATTGGAATTTTCTTTCCTTTTTTTTTGGCCGGGTTTCCATAGTCTGTTTCTGGCCGGGAAAGGCCCCCCACATTTAAATTTTTTTTGAGGGCTATTGCATTTCCCGAAGACTCCATTTTCAATTATATACCCGTTTTGGGGATTTACACCAGCCTGTTCCAAGAGTCGAAACATTTGAAAGGTTAAAAGTAGGCCCATGGATAATTTGAAGAAAGCCTAAATCCTGACCTTTCAAAAAGAATTTTTATTTGTCCCCATGAAGGATTTGATCCATTCTGTTCGGGGAGGGGTTCTTTCATGAAAAAGAAAATTTTTCCCCAGATTGGAATCAAACTGACACATATTTTAAAAAATATTTTTACCCATCCTAATAGAAAAAAAGTTAAAAAAGGATGTTTTCTTGACCCAGCATTGGATGTAACATTATGAGATTTCACCGACAGGCTAATTGGGTTTATCATAAAAAAAAGTTTTTTTATGGGTAGGTTTTCGCTTTACGAGGGATTTTAAAACTGAAAAAAAGGTGTCGATTTTAAAAAATTGGTTTTGGTTAAAATGTGGAAAAAATTTTATTAAAATTTTGTTTGCATTTAAATGTCTTGTTTTTTAGAAGGTTGATTTTTAGATTTTAAAATTTTTATTGTATTTAGTTCATGTCCCTTTATGTTTTATTTTTTGATATTTGGGAATTTGGAAATTTAAAAATTGATTTGGCAAAAGGATTTAAAACTTTTTAAGGGTATGCCAAATATTTAGTTTTTTAATTTTTTCACAAAAACCTGGAGAAAAAGTTATATTTGTGGGGAGGTTCAGATAAGGTTAGAAATGTTGTGGGTTTTTAATCCGTTTAAAAACCAAAAGAAAATTAGATGTGTTTGGGGTTTTAAACTTCCGCCTTATAGACCCTCCTAACTGTTTCAAGGTTAGGAGATTTTGATGAATTTTTAAGTAAGTTAATCATTGAATCGTTTAAAAACTTTTCTTCCGTTATTTCCCAAAGGGTTTAGTTTAATATTTTTTTTCTTTTTTTTGGAATTTTTTGAGTTTTTCAGATTTTTCTGCAAAGGGAAAAATTTTAAAATTGGGTGAACAGGTCCAGATCGGGTTTAGAAGCGAAAAAATTTTCAACCCTTCGAACTTTGAGGCGAAGGGCCTGGATCATTTACACCCCCATATGTCGGGGTCCGGGGGGCGGACCCCCCGGTAGGGAAAAGGCGAGGGGGATTCCGGGCTAGTATATTTATATATTAATCTTGTTAACACGATAATGGGTTTTTCGGAGAGGACCCAAATTTTCACAAAATAAGTAAATCTTGAGTTCGTTAACCGCCCAAATTGGGCCATAAGGGGGGAAAAAGGGGGTGAAAATTTAAAAATAATACAAAAAAAACCAATAACTTGATTGTTTGAAAAATTTGTATAATCCTTTTTTTTCCCTAAAATTTGGGACAAAAAAATTTAAAAAAGAAAAATGGAAAAATTAAAAGTGAAGGGGTTTTTTAAAATTAATTAACCCCAAAATTTATATTCGTCATATGATTGAGACATACAATTTGAAATGACTCTTCCGACCCAGCTCCGGGGCGAATTTTTTCAATTGAGGAGACATCTCGACATTTTTTAAATATAAAAGGGGGAGCAGAATAATAAATGTACGGGATAATCAAAAGGGGTTTTGAAAGTAGGTCATGACATTAAATAATTTTTATCATTTAAAAAAGATGAATTTTCCCTTTTTTTTAAAAAAAAAATTTTCTGGATTTTTTTGGAGGGGAAAAAAGCATTTAATTTAAAAATATGGGAAAAAAATATATATTCAGAGGGGAATCACGGAATTAGGGGCCAAAATAAAATGGGGGGGCCTTGAGTAGATGTCTTCGTTGATATGGAAAAAAATTTGAAGGGCTTTTTTTTTGAAAGGGGAACGAGAAAAACCGACTTTTTTTTAAAGGGGCTTTTTGGGGGGAAAAAAGGGGGGTTTTAAAAAAAAAAAAAAACCAAAATTAATTTTTTGAAAAAAACCCCTCCCCCAAAAATTAAAAAAAAAAACCCAAAAAAAAAGGGGGGAAAAGGGGGAAATTTTTAAAAAAGGGGTTTTTGGGTTTTTAAAAAAAAATTTTTTTAAAAAGGAAAAAAAAAAAATTTTAATTAAAAATTAAAAAAAAACCCCCTTCCCCCAATTGGGGAAATTTTTTCCCAAAAATTAAACCCTTTTTTTTTCCCCAAAAAAAAGGGGAAAAATTTTAAAAGGGGGATTAAAACCCAAAAAAAGGACCCCCCCTTTAAAAATTTCAAAAAAAAAACCCCCCCAAAAAAAAGTTTCCCTTTTTCGGAAAAAAAGGGGGTTTTTTTTGGGGGAAAAAAAAAAAAATTTTTTTGGGAAAAAAATTTTTTTTTTTTAAGGGGGGAAAAAAATTTTTAAAGGGGAAAAAAGGTTTTTCCCGGGAAAAAAAGGGGGGGTTTTTTTGGGGCCCCGGGGGAAAAAAAATTTGGGGGGTTTTTTTTTTTTTTTTTTAAAAAATTTTTTTTTAAACCCCCCCCAAAAAAAACCGGAAAAAAAAACCCCTTTTTTTCCCCCTTTTTTTTTTCCAAGGCCTTTTTTCCCCCAATTCCCCCTTTTTCCCAAAAGGGGGGGGGGGCCCCCCCTTTTTTTTTTGGGGGGTTTTTTTTAAAAATTTTCCTTTTTTAAAACCCAAAAAAAAAAAAAAATTTTTTTTTGGGGGGGGAAAAACCCGGGGGAAAAACCAATAAAGAAAATTTTGGGGTAAAAAAGGGGTTTTTTTTAAAAAAAAATTTTTTAAAAAAATTTTCCCTGGTTTTTTAAATTTTTTTTTTAAAATTTTTTTTCCCCCCCCGGGTTTTTTTGGGGGAAAAAAAAACCCCTTTTAAAAATTTTTTTTTTTCCCCCCTTTTCCCAAAAAATTTAAAACCCTTTTGGGTTTTTTTTTCCAATTTTTTCCCTTGGTTTTTTTTTTTAAAAAAAAAAAGGGAAAAAAAATTTAAACCTTTTTTTTTTTAAAAAGGTTAAAATTTATAATTTTTTTTTTTAAAAATTTTTTAAAAAGTTTTTTTTTTGGGGTTTTCCTTTTTTTTTTTTTTTTGTTTTTAAAATTTTTAAAAAATTTTTTAAAAAAAAAAAAAAGGAAAAAAATTTTAAAAAATTTGGGCCCCCTTTTTTTGGGGGGAAAAAATTTAAAAAAACCCAAAAATTTAAAAAAAAAAAATTTAAAATTTTTTTTTAAAAAAAAAAAATTTAAAAAAAAAAAAACCCAAAAAACCAAAAACCAAATTTTTAAAACCCCCCTTTTTTTTAAATTAAAAAATTTTAAAATTAAAAAAATTTTTCCTAAAAAAAATTTGTTTTTTTTTAAATTTTTAAATTTTTTTCCCCTTTTTTTTTAAAAATTTTTTCCCCCCCTTTTTTTTGGGTTTTTTTCCCCAAAAATTTTTTTGGGGGAAAACCCAAAAAGGGGGAAAAAAATTTTTTTTTTAAAAATTTTTCCAAAAAAAATTTTTTGGTTTTCCCCCCCCCCTTTTCCCCCAAAAAAAAAGGGGGGAAAAAAAACCTTTTTTTGGTTATTTTAAAAAAAATTTTTTTAAAATTTTTTACGGAAAAAATTTTTTTTTTAAAAAAAAAAATTTTTTTTTTTTTTAAAATTTTTTTAAAAAATTTAAAAAGGTTTTTAAAATTTTAAAAATTTTTAAAAAATTTTTGGAAAAAAAAACCCCCCTTTTTTTTTCCCCCCCAAAAACCCGGGAAAAAAAGGGGAAAAAAAATTTAAAAAAATTGCCGATTTAAATTTTAAAAAAAAAATTTTTTTTTTTTTTAAAAAAAAAAATTTTAAAAAAAAAAAAAGTTAAAAAAATTTTATTGAAAAAAAAACCCCGGGTTGAAAAAAATAAAAAAATTTTTTTTTTTCCCGGGGTTTTTTTGGGGGTTTTTAAAAAAACCCCCCAAAAAGGAAAAAAAATTTTAAAAAAAAAAAATTTTTTTTTAAAAAAATTTTTTTTTTTAAAAGGGGAAAAAGGGGGGGGGGAAAAAAAAATTTTTTTTCCTTTTTTTCCCCAAAAAAAGAAAAGGAAAAGGAAAAAATTTTTTTTTGGGGGGTTTAAAAATTTTCTTTTTTTGGGGGGAAAAAAAAAAAAATTTAACCCCTTTTTTTAAATAAAAATTTTAAAAAAGGGGGTTTTTTTTTCCCTTTTTTTAAAAAATTTTTAATTTTTTTTTAAAATTTTAATTAAAAAAATAAGGGTTTTTTTTTAAAAAAAAAAAAATTTTCCCCCCAAAAAATTTTTACAGGGCCCCCTTTTTTTTAAAAAAATTTACAAAATTGGGAAATTTGGTTAAAAAAAAAAAAAATTTTTTGGGGGGGGGTTTTTTTTAAAAAAAAAAAAACCGGGGGGGGAAAAAGGGGGAAAAAAAAAAGGGGGGAAAAAAAATTTTAAAAAAAATTTTTTAAAAAATTTTTTAAAGTTTTTTTTTGGGGGGAAAAAAATTTTTTTTAAAAAGGGGTTTTTTTTGGGGAAAAAACCAATTTTTTTCCCAAATTTTTTAAAAATTTTTTTTTTAAAAAAAATTTTAAAAAAAAATTTTTTTAAAAAATTTTTAAAAAATTTTTTTTTTCCCCCAAAAAGGGAAAAACCCCTTTTCCTTTTTTAAAAAAACCCCCTTTTTTTTTAAAAAAAGGGGTTTTTTTTTTTGGTTAAAAGGGGGTTTCCAACCCTTGTTTTTTTTTTTCCCCCCCAAAAAAAAAAAAATTTTTTTTAAAAAAATTGAAAAAAAAAATTTTTTAAAAAGGGAAAAAAGGGGAAAAAAATTTTTTTAAAAAAAAAAATTTTTTTTTAAAAAAGGACCCCCTTTAAAAAAAAAAAAACCCCCAAAAAATTCCCGGGGGGGGGAAAAAACCCCTTTTTTGGGGAAAATTTTAAAAGGGGGGTTTTTTTTTTTTTTTTGGGGGGTTTTTTTTTTCCCTTTTTTTAAAAAGGGGGGGAAAAAAAATTTTTCCCCAAAAAAAAAACCCCCCCCCAAAAAAAGGGGGGTTTTTTTTTTCCCCCCCTTTTTTTCCCCCCAACCCCTTTTCCCCCAAAATTTACCCCTTTTTAAACCCCCTTTTTTTCCCCTTTCTTTTTTTTTTTTTTAAAAAAGGGGAAAGCTTGGGGGGGCCCCAAAAATTTTTTTTTCCCCCTTTTTAAAAAATTTTTTAAAAAAAAGGGGTTTAAAAGGTTTTTTTTAAAAAAATTTTTTAAAAAAAAGGGGAAATTTTTTTTTTAAAATTTTTTTTTTTTAAAATTTTTTTTTTTTTTAAAAAAAAAAAAATTTAAAAAATCAAAAAAGGTTTGGGAAATTTTTTAAAAAAAATTTTTTTTTTTTCCAAAAAAAAAAAAAAAAAAAAAATTTTTTAAGGAAAAATTTAAAAATTTTTTTAAAATTTTTTTTTTTTAAAAAAAATTTTTTTAAAAAAAATTTTTTTTTTTTTTGGGTTTAAATTTTTAAAAAAAATTTTTTCCCCCTTTAAAATTTTTAAAAAAAGGGGGGAAAATTTTTAAAAATTTTTTTTTTTTAAAAAATTTAACAAAAAAAACCAACCCCAAAAATTTAAAAAGGGGGGGGTTTTAAAATTGGAAAAAAAAATTTTTTTTTTTTTTAAAAAAATTTCCTTTTTAAAAAATTTTAAATTAAAAAAAAAAAGGGGGCCTTTTTTTTTTTTAAAAAAAAATTTTTTTTAAAAAATTTTTAAAATGGTTTAAAAGGGAAAAAATTTAAAAAAAGGGTTTTTTTTGGAAAAAAAAAAAAAAAATTTTTGGGGGAAAAGTTTTTTTAAAATTTAAAAAGGGGAAGAAAAAAAGTTTTTAAAAAAAATTTTTGGGGGGGGTTTTTTTAAATTTTTTAAAAGGGGTTTTTTTTTTTTCCCCAAAAAATTTTTAAATTATAAATTTAAAAATTTTTTAAAAATTTTTTTAAAATTTTTTTTTTTTAAAACCCCCAAAAAAAAAAGGTTCCCCTTTTAATTAAATTTTTCCCCCCCTTTTTTTTAAAAAAAAAATTTTTCCCCCTTTTTTTCCCCCCCCCCCTTTTTTTCTTTAAAAAATTTTTTAAAAAAAACCCAGCCATCCTGGCTTCCTCTTTTGGAATTGTCTTTAATATACTTCTTTCCTCTCCCACTCTTCTAACACCTCCTCATCTTGCCAAGACCCTATCCGACCACTTGATATTTTCCAAATCCGGTCTCCATAGCCACATCTCAAAGCTTTCCAAATACCTCTCCTCTCCTCCACAGCGTCCATGTCTCCGATCCATACAACACCACACTCCAGACATAACATCTTCCAAACTGTTTTCTTTTCAGCTTCCCAATGCTATTCCTCTTGCTGTTAGAATATTTCATTACCCCCAAAATGCCGATTTACCCATGCATATACGAAACTTGACCGTTTGCAGTCACCAAACCACCCAAATACTCGAACCTTTCAACCTGTTCCAAATCCTCTTTCCCTTTCCAGTCTTATTCTGATTCTTCCCTCATCTTCGCAACACGAATAACCTTTAGTTTTAGAAATATTAATATCCATTCCATGCCTTTTACCAGCGCTTGTATATGCCTAAAACCATTCTTTTTGCAACTTTTACATAGGAATTGATTATTTCATAACCTCAGTGTGTCTTCTAAAAAATTAGAAAAATAAATATTTTTTGAAAAAATCTCAATTTTCCGGCCATGTTATCTCGGTAACAAAAAGCGTTTTTGGGGGCTGGGTCCCATGGAATGTTTAGGTCTACTCATAAGGAATCAGCCTGAGAAGTATTTTGCACATTCCTCCTGAAACACTCTGTATTTTAAAATTTTTTGAGATATTGGGATTGGGTTTATTCTATGTTGGATTCCCCATTTGACATTTTAGAATTTAAGTTAACCGTCACCAAATTTCTGAGAATGAGAAATGTATCCTGGAAAAAATTTCCTTTATTTGAAGATTAATAAAGGGATTTCAATTTGCATTCTTACATAGCTTGAAACAATACCTAGACCCAACTTTTTAAACCTCTGCAATAAGCTAATCATCGTAAACATCGAATTTAAAGTTTACTATTTAGACTCATCAAATTATATTCCACCAAAATATGTAGAGCATGATCACTTCACAATCGATGAAGATGCACAAGAATATTTTGCAGGAAGGTTGAAGATGATAACATACAACATTATTCTGGAGCCTGCACACACTCTACGCTTTCCAACCGCTTCGACCCAATACAGAAGCAGAAGAAGGGAAGTGGAAAGTATGTGGTAAGGCGGTTTTAGAACGGAGGATAAAAGATGAGGTAGGATCGGTATTCGGTAGGTGATGGAGGCAGACAGAGGTCGCCCCCTGGGAAATAAATATGATTGTAGCTTCCCGTGCTGAGTATTTGTCCGGCAGAAGGATATCGCAAAAAAAGAGAGAAGGAAGATGTCGATAATGATCCTGATCATGAGAATGTTCAAAGCAAAATTGGGTCTATAAATGATAGTCTTACTACAAACTTGTATTCAACAAGGAGAGAAAATATCGAGCGCTTTCCAGATCTTTGGGTTCAGTACTGTCTGGGAATGCCTTCCGGATCACATGATGCTGCTTCACTCATTGCCAAGCAACCTACGTTGCTTCTAAATTTCCCTAACATTTTTTCCTGCACAACTTGCCTCTTTCTTTTTGTCTGTCAAGTGTTCTCCGGTCTCCAATTTATTCTTCTAAAATCTTTTCTTGCCAATCGAACAGAGAAGTTTTCTCTCCATGAAAGAGAGTTTCTCATGTTCTGTTCATCGTGGGATCCTGATAAAGTTTCTAGTTACGGTAGTTTCTGAAACCCGCCTGTCATAAAACCACCTCAACTCGTCTCGAGAAAGTCCAAATGGCCTTAGTTCAATCTAGTTGGAAAAATAATTTCTGCCTATAGTTTCTATAGATGTCAAAAGTTGGCGTTTTCTTCAATATCATATAATAATTAGTGAGTGGATTGATCTCTATCACTTTCTCAGTTGAGGAGTCGATCAAATAATATTTTCTCCGCAAATAACTAATCAAATACAAAAATCTAATTAGAATTTACATTCAATTTTATCATATTAATAAAAAATATCAGATAATGGGTTCCGATTCTAGAGAACTGAAACGATTAGGCTACATCAAAGACACTAGTACTCTATTCAATGATACATCATGATTCCCCCTTGAAAAGTATATAAATTCAATGATTGGGAATCAATTGACAATAATGATAGAATAGATCACCTCTAATCTTGGTCTAGGAACATTTTACTGCATGTTAACTGGGGAACTTGATGTGAGATGAAAAAGCTTTCTCCCTGAACATTCCATCCGAAACACGGGATGTTTTATTATTATTACTTCCTAAGATTTCCTATTATTTTGTAAACAGTCCTTATAGAAATTCACCGTGGTCCAAACTGTACCTCTTGATACGTTTAAGAGGTTATTGAAAATATAATAAAGTTCTTGATGATCAAGATGCAATAATTATTTGATGAATTTGATTAATTAATTTTGAAGAGCGAGATTGAAATGATAATGCAGGGAATTCTGTAAACGAATAAGTGAAGAGAATTTTCACTCATTTCCTCATTGAAAGCTCCCTCTCTCATTCCCCTCAATTACTCATCATGAAAATAGACCTTTTTCCTCTCACTTTTCTCTCCTGTGAACAATATCCAGATAGAATCAACCTCCTTCCACCAACAACCCACTTCCACTTTTATTCATTCACTCGCACTTTTTTCTGTAATTTTCGAGCAGAATCGCTGCGCTTTTTAATTCTGTTTAATCAATTCCTATTTCCGATTTCGTTTCTTTACTCACTCATTTCAGATCAAGGGGAGAAGTCAATCTCAAATCCAATTCCAGATTTAGACGTATTACCCAGGCAAATGTTGAAATTTTCAGATTGAACAATAGAACGTTTTAAGCACTTTTTAAAAGTATCTGCTTGAGGATAGATTGTTGAATACCATATTAAGCTTTCATGAAGAAAAACATTCTTTTTCGATTAAATAACATTCGTTCACCAGTCGAGAAAATTTAATTCACTCCTCTTTAAGTAGACCTATTTGATGAAGCAGTATTTTCTCATTTTAAAATACTTCAACTATTCCATGAATCAAGAGTCTACATCTACTTTCAGATACTGACAGTTCGATCGTTCAACTATCGGCATGCTGGTTTATAGCTATTTTGGACTGCCAGTTTCCCCTTTTATCAACAGGTTTTGACTGTCACAGTCCGAACACTTGATCAGAACTGTCAGTGGATGTAAACACTAAAGAAAGCTCCTCAAACATTATTTGAAGATAATTAATATGAACTATTAGTGCCGCCGTACTACTATATAGGTGGTCACCTTATACAGCATTGTAGCCTGAAAATTGGATTCTTGAATATTTGCTATCAATTCGAACCCAATTTATTAATTGGTTGGTGTCTGATGGCACAATGGCTATTTGCAGACCCAATATGTATTAGATTGGTAACAGCTAACCAACAGAAAGCTGCACACATGAAGGTTGGCATTTACCACCGCAAATATTTGAACAATTCGGAATGAGAACGGGAATGGTTGGCTTTTGTGGGTGGAGAACGAAAATTTCATGCCACGTCGAGCTGACCTCGACAGTAAATGGATTGCTGCAAATTTCACCGCACATCCTTCGTTGGCTTTTCCACTCCGACAAATCTCTGCGATAGTATTATCGGAGGCCAATAAAAGTTGTTGGTTGGCAGAATATGTTTCAACAATAAGTTGAGAAATAAAGCATCGTGCGATCAAAATAATACAGTGATCAGACAGCTAATCAGATTTCTTTAGAAGAAAGTTCATAACTTCTCATAGTGAATCCTGTATTATTGAATACTGGACTCCAAAAGCTATTGGCTGCAACAACCATGAGCCTTTTCGTGTTGAATAGTTGGGCTCTATTGCTTCACTCACGTTCACCATAAATTACAATCAATCATCATAGTTATCATCACTAGTTATCGATTTATTATACATTATTATCCCTAATAGCCTAGTAAACATTCGTGGGCCTGATATAGGTGTTTAATGTTTACGACATTATTGGAAAAACGACTCTACAAAGTTTTCTATTCCAGGCTAGGCCGACATCGAACTATAATTATAGTTCTATGTTTTATGAATGAATATTCCATAGTTTACTCCATATCACATATAATTATTATGGGCCAATTATATACAAGACTAGGTCTTATTCTAATATCACCCTGAGAATGATCTGATCATGTATTGTGAGAGATATGTGGAATAATATTATAAAATAATATAATTGTCTACTCATATATCTTAAGAGAAATAGAGTTTAATATCTCTTTTTTGAATCCATCTTTAAAATTCCATATTGGGGATAACTTTAGAATTCAAGGATAACAAAGAACTCCAGCAATGAAAATTCTCTTGAAAACTAATCAGAAAGGATACTTTGAATATGTAATTGATCAGAATGGAAAGAATATCGTCACAAGAACATGAAAGATGAATGAATAATGTATGTAATAATGTATCTTCTTGCTACATTTTTGGTTGATACCGAGAGAAGAGTTGGGATAAAATCTGTTGGGAGAAAGAGAAAAGAGTGAGAAAGGCGATGAAGATGAGAGGAAATATTTCTAATATCTTCAGAGTTTCTGTTTATTCCGATTCATCTCCAATAGAATCCACCAAGTGCACAGCAAACAATTCTCGACATGCTTCATTGTTTCATCTCGGGCTTCATTGCTGCCACTTCCTCCAGCACACTTTCCCTTATTCTCTCTTTTCTCTTTCTTTTTGATTCTTTTATCTATGGATGGAAAGTATAACGCTCGAACAATACAATAGTGAGTTATGAATAGGGTTGCTCTCTCCACTACAGTTTCAAGAGAACAATGAGTGCGAATGAGTTTGAGATGCGGTGAGAAAATATGAATTTAGACGGAAATTCGCTCATTTTTGCTTTCAACCGTCTATTGTCAGCCCCAATAAGCCGGCTCGAGATTTATAATAAAAGTCAGTTGTTGTTTCTCAGTTCCTGTATCCGAAAACAAAAGCCCTTCAAATTCTTTTCCATATCCAGCAGAAGACACTCTACATACAAAGGCGCTACACGTCTTTATTTTCGGCCGATAACTCGATTCGACGCCTCATGAATATATATTATTTTCGCACTCATGATGCATTACATTAAATGCTGTTCCTCTCCACACAATCTGAAAATCTGAAGAATTCATGCGTTGCTAATGCGTTGCAGTTCAGTATAATGTTTCCTACAATCTCTTACATAATAACAATGAGGCAATAGCTAATCTACTTACATCATGTTTTTCATTGAGATAAAAGTTGTACATTTGAAATTATTGTAATGTCATAGGCCTACTGTATCTCAATCCCTGTATTGAGAATTATCACCGGTACATTTCTATTATTCTGCTCGCTCATTGTATATTTGAACAAACATGTCGAGGATGATACTCCCTCAATTGTTTAAAAAATTCGCTCCGGCAGCTGACGGTCGGAAAGAGTGCATTTCAAATTGTATGATGGCTCGAATCATATGACTTCAATCATAATGAGCTATTCAGGGTATGAATTCAAAGGTGCCGTTTTCGAAAAACCCATAAAAAACACAATTTTCGGCATATTATTCGCCATTTTCTCCGCCATTTTTGATTGAATTTTTTTTTGATGGCTCAAATTTTAGGGCATAATGGAGGTATTATACACACCAATTTTCAAAACAATCAAGCTATTGGTTGATTTGTAGTGATTTTTCTAAATTTTCATCCCCTTATTTCACCCCCTTCCCTTGGACCAATTTGGCTGGTTAACGAACTCGACCGAGATATTAGCACTAATGATTTTTGTGCAAAATTTGGTCGCTCTCCGACAAGCCCTTCGGGAGTTATCGTGTTAACAAGACTGTACATATATAAATATACTAGCCGGCAGGCTCGCTTCGTTCGCCTTCTCCGCCTAGCCAGGGGGCTCCGCCCCCTGGACCCCCGACAGTATAGGCAGTGTAAGTAAGTCAAACAGGCTCGCTTCGCTCGCCTGCAAAACCTCTGTCAGTGACAGCTGAGACAAACAGGCTCGCTTCGCTCGCCTGCAAATTCCGTTCAGAAGGGATTCGAAATTTATTTCAGCATTTCTACACCTGATCTGGACCTGTTCACCTAATTTCAACATTTTCTGCCAATTTGTTCTAGAAAAATCTAAGAATAACTCCGAAAATTCCAAAAAATAGTAAAACGCTAATATTAAGCGTAACCTTGGGAAATATATCGGAAGTATATATAGTTTGAAACTTGATTCAATGATTCAAACTTGATCTTCCAAATTAGTTCATCTAAAATCTCGCTGAACCATTGAATTTACAGTTAGGATTGGTCGTATCAAGGCGGAAGATATGCAACCCGCAACACATCTACAATTTTGAAAACCTGATTACTGGCGTAATCTTGAACGGATTGCAAAAATATTTTCACACAACATTTCTAGACCTTATCTGAACCTGCCCACAAAATATCAACATTTTCTACCGATTGGTTCTCAAAAAAATAAAGAAAACGTTGAAAAACTATAGAGAAACCAAAATATTTGCCGTATCCTTGAAAAGTTTTTAAAATCCGTTCTTAGCGCGCGAGTGAACGTCCAACCGAACATTGCTACCAAATTGCTACCAACCTCACCATCTTAAAAAAACATAAAGGACATGAACTAAATAATTTGAAATCTACAAATCAACCATTCTCAATAAACAAGACATATTAAATGAATAAACGAACTTCAAATCTAATAAAATTTTTGACCACATTCTTAAATTACAACCACACGTTTATAATAACCTGACACACTCCGGCCGCCTGTTCTTCAGTGTTGACAATGCGCTCGTGAAGCGCAAAAGGCCTACACTCCAGTGAGTAAAACTTTTTTTTACTGATAAATCAATTAGACTGCATGTCGGTGACCAATCTCAGTGAATGTTACATCCAGCAGCTCGTCATGGACCAAGAAATCATCCTCTTATTTATCACTTTATTGATCTATTGTATGTAGGATGGGTAAGATATGTTATTGAAAATATGTGTCAGTTGTGATTCCAATCTACAGGGGAACAATTTTCTGTTCATTAATCATTTAGTCTGATGAAAGACACTCTCACCTGAACAGAATGGATACAAATCCTTTCTATGGAGCACAAGTAGAAATGTCTCTCGTTATGAATAGAGTCCAGGATGTTAGGCTTTCTTCAAATTATCCATAGGCCTACTGGTTGAACACTTTCAAATGTATTCGACTCTTGGAACAGAGCTGGGTGTAAATAACCCAGAACAGGGTATAACTGAATTGAAAATGAGAGTCCTAATCAGGAATGCAATAGCAAATCCTCAACAAACAAATTTAACATGAAGTTGGAGAACCTTCTCGGCCGCAGTAGCAGACTATGATTGAGAGACCGGCTGCAAAATAAACAAGCAGCACAGCACAATGCTACCAATGCAGTACAAGCGGAGGTTTTCCCGCTACGACCCCCTCCCGCCGCACACACCGGCCATTAGGGTGGACAAGCACACCAACGTATTGTTCGTTTCCGTTCCATACCGTTTGTAATATCGAACAAGACCAGGCGCTACCTCTCCATAATCAAATTTCTTTTTCGCTCCTTCCTTCCACTCGCTTCCTCTTTTCTTCCATTCTCCACTCCATATCTCCTATTCTACACTCCAATATCGGATGTGATGTGGACTGACACAGAATCGGAAATCATTCACCTGACTTCAAACTTTACCTTGGTTCATGCTACATGACACATATTCTGCTGCACAGTTTCCAGCCGCTGTGAATCGAATAATCAATAACGTGAACATGTTCCTTTGAGTGATAATATTAATTATTATCATTTTTGCCCAGAGCAGAGACACAAGAATATGTTGTTGCCTCATTATATGCTAATTAACAGTTTTTGAAAGAAAGGTTGGAAAAATGGTTGTAATTATAGGCTACATGTTTTCACACATCATCGATCAATCATTACGATATTTTTCCCAGAATTCTATAATACCTG
>CM029546.1:40706159-40740190 GCA_017141385.1 Sogatella furcifera
ATGATCAGGTAGATTGTTAATGGCCAACTCTCAGTTCTGTTCATAAATAAACATTTGAGAGGCGAAATCAAATAATCGATGAACAAGATTCAAAATCAACAAATCGAAAACGCTACATTAATCATAGATATAATGTCGCACATCCCAAACCCGTATTTTGTAGAGCAAATAATATTATTCAATGCGGTTCATGCTATACTGTTGCATAAAATAGAACAAAGTGTACACCCGAGTTAGTGCCGGCTGAACAAATGCTGGTGGAAATTCTGAGTTATTGTATTACAACTGTCAAGTTGGCGATGTCCAAATCCAGCCAGACAAAAGCTCTAAGCCAAATTCCTAATTCATCATTCAGAAATTCAAATTATTAGTGAATAGTCTGCATCTGGTCCACTAGGTTGTCACATTTGAAAGCGATAGGATAGATGATGACAAGTTGCGTTTCATGATTCATTGAATCAGCTATTTTCATTTCACATAAAATGATTCAACTAAAATAATTCTGTATTTATGTAATGTGTACTTTGATGTCAGGACTACTTTTGTGTAATAAATGGAATAATAAATCACAGTTACTGTAGGTATTGTGACTGATTATTCCATTTATTATTATTGTACTGTCTAGCCTGTATGATACAGTTTACAAATTCCAAATTCCGAAATTATTCATGGATATTATTTACGATTAAGATATTCAACTGGAATGCGATTGAATCTCTGAATGAACTGAGAAACTAATAAATAAGTTCAGGGGTTTCTGAATTTGATAGGTATCGAATTTAGAATGAATAAAGAATAAATATTTTGATGGATTCATATGAAAAAATACTTTTGACTGTGCAGAATACAAAAAATGTGCAAACGATATTCTATTCTGGTGTTTTACATGTTCATTCGAATCTCATTAATAGAATTGACAGCTATTGTGAAACAGAATTGTGAAACAAAATTGATGTTATGAATTTGGCTCAAGTCACATCTCGATTCCATGAAGGTTTGGAGGAAGATTCAGAAAACCAATCCAGTCTATTCCATCAATGAATGAGATCATCACAACTCAAATATTATAAGTGGAGTTGATAACTGTCTCATTATTTTTGTATCCTCCCATTAATTTTTTATATAATATGTATCTACTGGAAAAATATTGCAGATCCTTGTTGTTCCAATTGACATGCATCACATTTTTCAAGCAAAATAGAGTCATTCAGAATCATTTCTTGTTACATGTGGGCAGTGGCGGTTCCAGGGGTGGGCTGGGTGGTCAGCTGCCCCCCCAGTTTTCATGGGAATTTTTCCAATTGTTATTCTAGTTGGACGCACATAATATAATTATTTCTTAAATAATTAATTTAGTGTAGACTAAAATCATAAAAATCATTTAACGGTTCATAGAATAGATAATATCTGTTATTGGAAGTTCATATGGACTTTCTAAGCCTAATTGAAAATCCTCACTCATGTTATAGTTTGGTACTTCAGCCGAAGAATTAAGGTTATTGAGTCCTCCAATCTACAATGAAGTGGATTATGATGATTGCATCATATCTAAAATAGGCCTATCATTACAAAGTAAATACCCGTAATCAGTCTAACTTAATTTGATGATTTTTTGAAGTTGAAAATCTTAATGCCATGAAAACCTGGCCTTATTTTACTTTAAAATGTAGTCTTGAGGTTCAAAAGTAGATAGTTTGGCAATAAGTTTTACCAACAAACTATTGAATTAATTCCAAATTTTTTTACTACCTACGCAGAGTGTTCCAGAAGGAATGTGCAATACTTCTCAAGCTGTTTCTTTGCATCAAGTAGAGGAAAAAGTTCCGTGGGACATATCACCAAAAACGCTTTGTTACCGGTTAGATAACAATGGCGAAAAAATTGAATTTCTCGAAAAATATTCATTTTTACATTTTGTCACTGGCTTTATTCAGATTCTAAAATTATTAATTCCCATGTGAAATAGAGTTGTGAAATCTAAAGAGTTCAATGACTGTTTTATGAGGAGTTTTCAAGTGGTTGAAGTATTTAAAGTTTTTAAATGGTTATTGACATAATAGAGCAAATATCCTACCATAATTTTTGATTTTCAATATTGATAGAAGTTGAAGAGAATCAGAAGATATTCTGAAGAGAACGTTGAATAGCGGTGATTGTGTAAATTTTACCTAAATCTCAGAAATTGCGATCAAAAGAAGACAAAACATTGAACAAGTGAAAAATTGCTGTAAAGTCGCAATTTTAAGATTTGATTGAATTTATCTCGTAATTTGACATGGAAATAAATGATTTTATAACCTAAATAAAACTTCTAAAAGTCAATACTTTCTGAAAAATTCCAATTTCTCTTCATTGTTATCTCGGTAACAAAGCATTTTTGAGGGTACCTACCTATGTTCCATGGTACTTTTTTCTCTACTTGGTATAAGGAAACAGCCTGAGAAGTACTGCGCATCCTTCTGAAACACTCTGTGTGGCGTAGTATGAAACTATTGGAATTAATTCGATAGTAGTCAGTAGAAATTATTGCCAAATTATCTATCTACTCTTGAACCTAAAGACTATATTTTTTTTAAAATAAAATAAGGACAAGTTTTCCAGGCATCAAGATTCTCAATCTAGCTCGAAAAATGATCAAATTGAGTTAGACCAATTATTTACTTTGCCAAGATATTTTTAATTTTTCCCAAGGAAAAAAGACGCCTGGGAACCCTACTATCTGGTGTAGGAGTAAGGGCACCCACATACCCTTTTATAAACTCCAGCCCCCCTCCCCCTAGAAAATCACTCGTGAATTTGAGTCCTTGCCCCCCCCCCCCAGTTTTTCAGGTCTGGAACCGCTACTGCATGTGGGAGATAGGCACCTAACTTTAATTATTATAGAGAACGGACCTGTAGGTATGCGATAAACATTGGAAATTAAAATGGGCATGAAAGTTCCTGCAAAAGACACTTTCCCTGAAACACACATATACCTGAAAGACTGAGCAGCTAGAGACGAAAAATTCAATAGAAGGTCTATGAAGCAAGCCCAGAAGTCATTATTTATCTGGGTTTATATTCTTGATATATAAGGTATGGTGAGAAAGAAACATTGAAAGTTGAACTGTGTGAGGGTATCCTTGGAGGGCGGAGACGCCCAAGGACAGAGCTGATAATGATTGATAGCGTGTTGATGTTTGAGAGAGTTGGCTGACGATAAACGCTTATACCGCAGGGGATGACGAGAAGGGCTTGTTGGCGAGAAGATGCCGAACATTGATTCCGGCAAGAGCGTGCCAAGGTGCTTGAAAAGATAGGATCTTGAGACTTGCAACAAGATGGAGCCGAATCGACAGTAAATTCAATCTTCTCTCGGCTCCTTAACTCTCTGGGTTACACCAATAGACACGCTTCTAGGTGCACATCAAGATCCATCTCTATCATTCAGCACTTGCTACTCAGAATGTTCCCAATCAGAATTTATTCGGGATGGATGAGGATAGACAAACTAACAAATAGCAGATGTTACAGCTGTTGAGTATCTCGCTTTATCTGGATCAATTACGAATTTCACATTGAATATGATTACAATATATCATTAATCAAACAATCATGATTCGAGCTCTTCGAGAATCAAGTCAGACATCGATTAAGGGTCACATGAAGAACATATTAATATCATGATTTACAAGCAAACAAATCTGTAGCTGATGCAATTTATAATTATTGCCACTCGCTGCATGGAAAAATAAGCTCAATGCCTTATAAATCGATCAGTGGAATTCAGCCTGATTTCATTATATGGATTGAATTAATAAATGGTGATGGAGTCCTATAGAGCTAATTCTGCATTCTCTGTAGTCAATCCTATTCGAATGAATCAGGAAATTATTAGCCATTTTTGATTCTCACAACATCATGTCATAATTGATTAATAATTCAATCAATTGAATTCTCTAGCTAGTAGAGTTTCTAACAAAACATTGTTGGGGTGAGTCAGCCGATAAGAGTAAATAACACTTTTTTGTTCTAATCTTTCTCTTTCTCCAACACTGACAATCTACTGTTTCAGTTTAGCTCCCATTTTAATTGAAAAAACATCATTAGCCAGCCGAAATTATTTTTATTAGAAAATCTATCTACAATGAAGAATTCTTTAATATTTTAAATGCCTTTGAAACTGGATGATAATCCCTCGTATGCAGAGGAGCTAAACTTACTTCAGACTTCAGAGCACACAAAAACTCGTTGCCACTAGAACAAAAAGAACATGAATAACGAAAGCCCTCATGACCACACGGCCACCATCCAGTACCCAGCTACTCTGAAATTTGCACATGGAAACACCTACCAGCCAACCTCAATTTCATCCTTTCTCGCACACAGTCACGGTCTCTGTTCAAACAGTTGAACATTCGCAACGGCTGTAGTTGTCGGAGTTTGGCCCGGCTTTGAAATCGCTGAGTCACTCAGTTGTCGAGTTTGACGTCGACAATTAAATGAGCAGAACGGTGAATGGAGGAGATGAAGAGGAAGACAAAGAGAGAGAAGAGGCTGTGGAAGACCAGTTCGCAAGCAACTGTCAACGCTTCTATTACGAATTTCACATTGAATATGATTACAATATATCATTAATCAAACAATCATGATTCGAGCTCTTCGAGAATCAAGTCATACATCGATTAAGGGTCACATGAAGAACATATTAATATCATGATTTACAAGCAAACAAATCTGTAGCTGATGCAATTTATAATTATTGCCACTCGCTGCATGGAAAAATAAGCTCAATGCCTTATAAATCGATCAGTGGAATCAAGGGCGGCTCGCCAGGGGAATCAAGTACTGCCCGGCTGTACCAAATTTTTCAGATACAAAATAATGTTTTTTGTGATAAGGATGAGTAAATATAATTATCAAAATATTCATAAGATTACGATTATTTATATTATATTAGCTGAATAATACTGGTTGAGCATATGAAATGTGAGTATTTTGTTTCTGGCGAGTTTTGTTGTTGTCACACATTACCGAGTTATTCGTTGTTCAACAGATGCATTCGTCACAGGGGATACCGTGTTCTAGCTTGCAGTACCGACCTTGAACGTTACAGTACTGCTATATACACGCGTTGCCATGGAAACGATATATACATACCTATAGACTCTACAAGTCTGAAGCCTATAGGCATTGCAAGCCGAGCTGGGGCAACCCCTTACTACCAACCTTACGATTTGAAAATGCCCTACTTGACTTTCGTTTTGCGAGGTTTCGAGCTGTTAGGCTGGCACGATCAAAGTTTAAAAGTACCACAAACAGTCGTTCCATGTGTATGATACACGTGTCTGCTGTTTCGAATTTTAGGTTATCCTAATATTCTTGAAAACAACACGGTTCGCGTCGCGCATTATTATAATAATGAGAACTAATCATTCTATTAGTTCATTATTCATGACTACACCGGTTCAAATAATGTAATTTGTTGTAATAGTGTTGGGCCTAGTTGAATTAAGTGTAGTGTTATAATCCTGTAGTGTGAATAGTATTTATGTTATGGAGCCAACAATAGATTTAGTTTGTGCTCTTCTAGAGACACCATTCTTCAAGTGGACTGATAGTGATAAGAAAGACCTCTTAATTAATAGTGAAAGACCTCAGCCTACTTTAACTTGCCACAAATTATCAGGTGCTACAACTTCAACTGGTAAAGTACATACAAGAAATTTTCAAAATTCGTGGTATAGCAAACACAACTGGTTGTGTGGAAGTCGTTACAAACAAAGACTGTTCTGTTGGCCCTGTTTGTTAATGGGAACAAAAAAAGGTGTTTGGAACGAAATAGGGTTTGATAGTTTTACTAATGCAAATCGTTCTTTTGTAAAGCATGAGTCTTCATCTGAGCACATAAAAAATTCGGTTAGTTTCAAAGACTTGAAAAGAAATTTCAACAGAATTTCTGATGCTCTTCAAGAGAACTGCCGTCTTTTCATAGCGAATTTTAATAAAAACGTTCAATTGAACAGAAATTTCATGCACATTCCAATAAATACAGTTCTATTCCTGGCCAAGCAGGAGCTTGCATTCCGTGGTCACGATGAATCAAGTACATCTCAGAATAGAGGCAATTTTAAAGAACTGTTGACTCTTTTAGTTAATTCTAGTAGTTTAGAAAACAGACAGCAATTCGAAAAAGTTAAAAATGTGTTTACAGCGGACTCAAAAATAATTCAAAACGAACTGATAGACTGCATTTATCAGCATTTTTTAGATTTCATTACAAACGAAATCAAAGAAGCAGATTTCTTCTCAATTATTGTAGATGACACTACAGACATCACAGTGACAACACAGTGTTCAATTACAATTAGATATGTAAATAAAGAAGGCTTAGTTGTAGAACGTTTTTTAGGTTTTAATAATGTGAGCTCTGACCGAACTGCTTCTGGTTTATTTGAATTGTTGAACAATAAATTGAATGAACTACAGTTGGAACACCATAAAAAAATGATTGCACAGTGCTACGATGGTGCCAGTGTAATGTCCGGACATTTAAACGGCTTACAGACGAAAATAAAGGAGATTGCACCGCAAGCTACATTTGTACATTGTTTAGCACATAGGGTAAATCTAGTTTTGAAGCAGAGCATGAACTCAATTTCGGACTGTAGAATATTTTTCGCTACTCTTGGAGGCATACCCACGTTTTTTCATGCATCATCAAAGCGAGTTTTAGTTGTAGATACAGTGATTGCCAAACGAATACCAACAGCAGTTGACACACGTTGGTCTTCTCATGCCAAAGTTCTCAAATTTCTAGTCAACGAATGGGATGGCTTGAGAGATGTGTTTCAAAAATTGATGCATGATCCATTGTCGGATGAAAAAACTATCAGACAAGCTGAAGGGTTTCTCCATAAAATGAATGAATTCAAGTTCTTTTTTTTATCGAATTTTCTATGTGACATCTATCATCAAGGTGATATTCTGTTTAACATTCTTCAGAAAAAGTCATTGGACATTAACTTTTGCATCACTTCCATCGAAAATTTAAAGAAAGTTCTTCAAGGGAAGAGGAATGATGAGGAGTTCTTCAAGTATTTTGAAAATGCTAAAAACAAAAATGAGCTGAGAATAAAAAGAAATGAAGATGAAACACACATTACTTTGAATTACAAACGTTTGTTTTTCGAGATTCTGGATACAATAATCATGGAGATAGAGACGCGATTTCATGATTTCAAGAAGATTAAGTTCATTGCTCTGGGCGACTGCAAGCAATTCAACAGTTTTTCAAAAAAATTCCCAAGTGAACTGCTTGATAATTTAATAGCTTCCTATGGCGCCTATTTTGATTTGAATCGATTAAAAAATGAGCTGCAGTTTATTTATGAAGATCAACGTTTCAATAATATCAGTGTAGAAAAGATTCTGTGTCTAATGTTTGAGATCGACGTGAAAGATGTGTTCCAAGAAGCCTACAAATTGTTTTCATTGATATTAACTATACCGTCAACAAGCTGTTCTGCAGAGAGAAGCTTCTCGGCGCTCAAAAGGATTAAAACTTATTTGAGGAATAGTGTTAACCAAGAGAGATTGAATGGACTTGCAACAATTTCAATTGAAAAACACCTGATCAACGAACTTTTGCTGAATACTCCATTTCATGAGGACATAATCGACCGACTTGCTGCGCTGAAAAATAGAAGGATCGACCTGATTTTCAAGGAATAAATTTTTGGAATTTAATGTGAGTAACCACCTATATACATTTTTTTAGGCATGCTTAGAGTATATGTAGTTATATTTTTATTAGTATTCAGCTCAAATGACCCATTTTTAATATCAACCGAGATTATTAAGAAATGCATATACCTATTTCAAATCCCTATGTCATTTTTGATTTCTTATGCTATTTGGGCTTCCCCTATATTTTCCTCCACGAGCCGCCACTGAGTGGAATTGAGCCTGATTTCATTATATGGATTGAATTAATAAATGGTGATGGAGTCCTATAGAGCTAATTCTGCATTCTCTGTAGTCAATCCTATTCGAATGAATCAGGAAATTATTAGCCATTTTTGATTCTCACAACATCATGTCATAATTGATTAATAATTCAATCAATTGAATTCTCTAGCTAGTAGAGTTTCTAACAAAACATTGTTGGGGTGAGTCAGCCGATAAGAGTAAATAACACTTTTTTGTTCTAATCTTTCTCTTTCTCCAACACTGACAATCTACTGTTCCAGTTTAGCTCCCATTTTAATTGAAAAAACATCATTAGCCAGCCGAAATTATTTTTATTAGAAAATCTATCTACAATGAAGAATTCTTTAATATTTTAAATGCCTTTGAAACTGGATGATAATCCCTCGTATGCAGAGGAGCTAAACTTACTTCAGACTTCAGAGCACACAAAAACTCGTTGCCACTAGAACAAAAAGAACATGAATAACGAAAGCCCTCATGACCACACGGCCACCATCCAGTACCCAGCTACTCTGAAATTTGCACATGGAAACACCTACCAGCCAACCTCAATTTCATCCTTTCTCGCACACAGTCACGGTCTCTGTTCAAACAGTTGAACATTCGCAACGGCTGTAGTTGTCGGAGTTTGGCCCGGCTTTGAAATCGCTGAGTCACTCAGTTGTCGAGTTTGACGTCGACAATTAAATGAGCAGAACGGTGAATGGAGGAGATGAAGAGGAAGACAAAGAGAGAGAAGAGGCTGTGGAAGACCAGTTCGCAAGCAACTGTCAACGCTTCTATTGACACAGATCTAATGTGATTTGTTACTTGATTTGTTAGACACTGATCCACGCCAATGTAATTTGGTGAAAGTGAGAGGCCAACTTGAACGCAGCCTTCCAACAAGAATTGGTTAGTATTGCCTGTGAAATTAGCGATGAGGAATGAAGCAGCAGTCCACCTGAATTCAATCTGATTTTCTATGACGAATATAAACAATGAGGATAATTATAGTGTAGAAGGGCTTTCAGAGTTGGACCTGATAAAGGCTCACCTAAACTCAGTTGATTAAATTCAAAGGAGAATGAAATTAGTTGTTAGAATGAATAATTTTCGAATATACTTGAATTTAAAATACATTGGAGAAACAAATGCATGTATTTATACCATCAATGTTGATGGATGAATTGTAATTGTCATACATGAGACACAGAAGCAACTGTATACTGTATAAGCTTTTTGAAATTCAAATATGAGCTGATGTATGCTGCTTGATAATATTCAAGGAGTTGAGACCCAATACTACCGTACTGACTGATGAACGAAACCAAATTTATGTCTTGGAGGTAGGAATCCCTCCATTGGTACTAATTTCGAAAGAGTAAAAATCAAATAAATTTATTTGAATGGCTGAATTGCTGAATACAAAAACATTCAAGAGCAAAGCACGACAAATACATGGATTATATTCGTGATTGTATTACGGAATATATTCCAAGATAATTATAATTTGTGCTCCTGGGAAAAATGTTTTCTCATTTCTAGGATGTTCATAATCGGAAATGTAAACATATTTCTTATTTTAAAATATTTAATATTCTTCAATTTTCAATTCAAAAATAAATGAATATGTTAAAGCAATATTACCAGAGAAGCTGGAAGATTCTGAGAATTTTTGAGTTTTTAAATGTGTGCTGGCGATTGAGGCTTAACAGTTAGTCGAGATAAGCGGATTTGTGAGGCTGTCTAGTGCACTGCACAGCACAGTGAAAGCGTGCATGGCCTAGCAAGAGAGTTGTCAGTTACAGTGAACGTGATACGAGCGCTGGCCAAATCTCTAGTGGCTGCAGAAAACACGGAATGGGCACTACTGCACATTTTATGGCCGGAAGCTAGAGCTCATTCCCTAGATTTTATCTGACCAACAAGATTTTCGCTCCCTAGATGTACAACTCAGAACTCACAATTTGCGATAGAGTCAGTGACAGGCTAAAAATCGATATAAATACCTATGCATTCGAAATAACTCCTTTAGGAGCTGGACTTTTATTGCTAAACCAACATCAATAGGCTAAAGAACGATGTTTAATCAAACGTACATGAATTACTAAATGATTATTCCACTAGTATTGTTTTGTTCTATTTCCGTTTAATCTCGTTTTAATCATTGGATAATTCTCTAAAACGACCTATCCAACTAATTAATTGAATTAATTGAATATGTGAATAGAGTTACTTTCTTGGTTTGTGAGTAGTTGATATGACGATTATTAGTAGCCTATGAATTCAATATTTTTTATTCAAATTATCGTATATGCCCCGAATGAGAAACCTCACATCCACTGAAAAGTTGATGACAGTAACAAAATAATTGCTTTATTTTCCACAACTGAATGCATTTGTTTTTGAAAGAAAGAAATAATGAATTTGAGTTCAATATAATCTACCTTCATAAGTTTTGTAAAGGGAATAATATAAATAAATAATCTCCAAAGATTTACATCTTAAACGTCCGCAGAAAATTTTAGATATTAATAGAAATTGACAACTCTGTGAGGTTGATTGACAAAACATGAGGTTGAGGAAACATCTGGGAGGATGATTTAGATTTCATAGTCTACCATTTTCACATTAAATTTGATAGACATTTAAAGTTAAGCACCCGTCAACTTGATGTGTTCAACCAATTGGGATTATGATGGTACATATTGTTAGTATTGATTGAGGATACACGTTTTCCTAACAATTCTCCTTTTTCCATAGAAGTCATTCAAGATTCTCGATAGATAAAATTAACCTCGATTTTTTTATCCATAAATTTTTTTTTTTCTTTATATTTTCCCCTCGCATTTTCTGTATCATGCTCTTAATTCTATTCATGAGTAGAATTAATAAAATTCATGAATCCCAAGTTTTTTGCTACTTTCCTGAGAAAAATCATATCTCTCCTCATCCTTATTGTATTTTAGTCTTCTCTCATTGTAAGAAAGTGGGGATAGATGGATTAGTAAGAAGGATTTGTGAGGGAGTTCTAATTCATCTCCACTTCATAGCAGTCTTGCAGCAATATTGTGTCTGGTGGAGAGGTGAGTATTACAATATTATGATAAATAAGAACTTTGCGTTAGCGATGGTTGGCAGGTGGTGAATGCCTAACGTAACAATACTGAAAGTGCTTCAGGAATGTAAACAGAGAGCGCGCGCTGAGAGAAACTAGCAACAGTCTGCCACCGCAGAAGCAGTTCGGCAAGCAAGGCGAGCTCGATAAGCCTATTTTCGCCTAAAATCCTATTAAATACCAACGCAGCTGTTAAGAACGCCGTTCTATACTACGAGAGAAAGATAAGAAACATCGGATATTTCCACAATCTGTTTAGGACCGCGCTGCAACTTGTGGGCGCCTGACTCACATTAAAAAGGATCAAAATATACTCAGAAATGAATATGCGCACAGCTAAGTGCTAAAGTTCAGTCACTATTATAACTTTGAGATTTGTTTTTTTGAGAAATATTTCTAAATTCATTGAAAACTTCCATATGAGAGTTTCATCATATAGAGAGATATATACCAAATCATAGTACAGTATAATTATTATATTATCAGAGATATGTAATTAGTTCAAATGAATAGAATTTCGTATCCTAGATTTATAAGTGTATCCGACAAATGAAGAGAGTCTCGACCTGAGTTCTTTTAAATCAATCATATTGATCAACTCAATGTCTTCAATTTTGTTGTTGTTGATTGATTGAAGATCAGGAGAGAGAAAATTTCAAAATGATTTTTCAACATTATTGTAAATGAGCTTATTTTTCCGCTTATGATTGGAATACCATCTTGGTTTTATTAGATTGATTAGAAATAGTTACTTGATATTTGTGGTGATGTGATAATATTGGAACAATGTCTTGATATGATAATTCTCTGATTCATTAGAAATCTCTATTGACATGAAATGAGAACATGAATTGGGTGGCTCGTTGGAGGAGTGAAAAAGCGAAAGTTACATTAGGTAGGTCATGTCCTTCGTGGAAGTTACATAAAAAACTTCCAGCGTAACACGTATAACAAATGTATTCGTGTTAGAAACAGATATAGTGATGCCGGAAGTTACATCGGATAGGTCACGTCCTTCTTGTTGAAGTTTACAGGGTAATAGGCAAAGTCTTTTCATTAGAGGAGCATTACACTGCACGTGGCTGATGGTAGCTGGTAGAAGTGGAGAAGAGTGTGTTGAAAATGGATTAGTAGCAGCAGCAGACGAGCGTAATAGAGCCTATTCAACATGACCGCCATCTGGAAACGGGGATCGTAAACAACCAAGTTGCTCACTCACAATCCTTGGGGCATAATATTAACCCGCTACCCTGAGAACATTAATATTATAATTAGTCTGCTAGCACACAAATTCAGTCATCAGCCAGCTTTGAACATCACTACTCGTGATCAAAGTTTTGATTAATCTCGACACGTTCTATAATAGCACAGTTGGAGATAAATTGATGAGCTTCTTTGCTCAGTGACCTTTATTAGTGCGTCATGCTCCTCCTACCAATCGATATTGATTACTAAGATAGTTTTTCATGAGTTTTCACAGGAGAATGATCGGCGACGGTAAACACTACAGAATAGTAGAAAACATGAGACAAATTTCATTATGAAGAACAAAAACTATCATTATCGAGAATAATTTTTTAACTTTTGTTATAAATAATTTAAAACAAAGAATGTTGAACACATTCAGTTGATTGGAATATATGATAAGCAGCCAGGAGATAAGTTCAATGATGAATAAATCAAATAATTTTTACCAGAACGTTGAAGTTCTATCTGGAAACACGTAGTCTACCTCCAAAAAAATTGAGAGAAAAATAAGAGAACAATGGATTCTTATCCAACATCCTTGTTTGGACAAGACAATAATTATTGTAGTGAATTAAGGTTTTATCACACATTTTAGATATCGGTATCTGCATTCTCAAGGTACTTCGTAAAGTAAACAAAGCTGAATGTTTGACATGCTTAATGAGATGATAAGTGGAATTACATCACTTTATAACACCAATCATTTGATATTTTACTAGATGTTTCCGAGTTTTGATTCAATGTTTTCCAATATGAGATAGTGACAGTGTTAATAAGCGAATATTCTTATTTTGAGAGGATGAAAATACAGAATGTACAAACGATGTAACTTCAACAATACGTTGGTCACTCCCTTCATTCATATTATATCAGGCTACTAACCTTACTTTTGTGAACCTACAAACATTTGCAGTTGATGATTGACCACGTGCAGTTTGAGAGATAATTATTGTGAACTCACCTGTGAACAAATGAAATTTAAAAATTATAACGATGTCAAGAGTTGGAAATTTTATTTATTTGGTCAAATAAGACCTATATAATGTAGAATAAAGATTGGAATACATTTTTTTATTCCGTTACTTCCACATTAATCGGTATAAGCGTCATGTCAATGAAAGTAAAGTGAGCTTTTTCCTCATACCTTGTGCGACCATAATTTGGTCATATAATTCTCCGGAGTTCATCAAGTTTTTCAGCAGGCATCAGGTTGAAACTGGATCCCTTCTTATTCAATATCTACCTAGCTTTCGTTTCTCAAGCTTTCGAGGAAATGAAGTGATTATTTTTACAATGAATATCAATCTGGAAGTCTAATTATCAAATTAAAAAATAAATAAATGAAAAGAAATATCAAGCTATAGTGGATAGATTTAGTTGAGAAGCTTCTGATCAAATCAGAATTATCAATTTCATTCTCATGTGATTATTAAAATAGAATCTTAAAATTGATAACATTATCATAATTCTCATTATTCATAATAATGATTATGATAAAAATCATTCCCTTGACTTTGGAGAAATAACTTGCAAAATTTATTGATTGAACTCATATTGTTCGTTTGGTTCCATTGGATCTACTGTTCCATTGGAAGTAAATTCTTACATTTTCAATACTGCAAAAACTGTGATCATAGTTTTCAATTCCCTAATTGATCAGTTTTGTTAATGAGTGAGTGTTCGTGACTATGTAATTGGCAAGTAGTATAGATTGATGGTTTAGCATGGCCGGAACATCCTCCGAATGGTGGGTAGGAGGGTTAGAGGTAGAGGTAGATTTGGAGACAGCAAAAGAGAGAGTGAGTGAGGAGTGAGAGCAAAAGAGAGAGAGGGACAGAGTGAGCGTGTGAGAATGTAGTGCGCTGTGGCGCAGGGGCAGGATAGGCTACATGCCGAGCAGTGGTGTGAGACAGCACTGCTTGCCAGCCAGATCCGGGGGCTGCCTGAACCTCTCTTGCCTGCCTGTTGTATTCTGCGGAATACCCCGGACCCCGGCCCGGGCAAAACACCAGCAGCTCCGCACTGTGAAAGCTGAAATTTCACATCTCACTGAATCTGTGCTAGGTCGTCGACTTCTTTGTGCCGGCTACTTATTCAGGCCCTTCCAAACAAAGACAACACACTCATTGTCTAATATTGGCGATGTTTGAACTACTTCAATCTCATTTCCTTGTTGGCATTAGCTCAATTGAAAATTATCGCAGGTCAATATTTGAGTTCTGATGTGTCAAAAATATTTTTCCAACATATCCTTATACGTATATTTTTCTTTCCATCGTCCTTGTATTTGTTATATACAAACAAGAATTTCCGATAACTTCCTTTAATATTTGATGAGAGATTAACAAAATTATAATCACTGACCCAAAATTTCATAACTTCCAAATCATTATTAACGGTCATCAAAGAATAATCCATTTGATTTTTTCCAACTTCGGTTATGATAATAACAGCTTTTGCACATTATCATCCAAGCAATGAAAGTGTTTTCAGACTAGTTTGACTCAAATACAATTACTATTCCATGATAGGTTCAAAACTTGAGATCAATTTTCATTAGAAAACTGTCTGGAACAAAGTCATATAGGAATTCAGTTCTTATTTTCTCTCAGGGCTTCTGTATTCGTTAAAACTTTAAATAATTGACATCAAAGTTCTTTTTTTATATTTTTATTTTACACAATATTACATCGACAAAAATATTTTAAAAGAAGGATACTATGATTTTGAAAATTTAAAGTTTAAAGGAATTGGGTACTTAGCAGCTTATATCATTATGATGTGTTGCTGAACCAAAGCAATCTATTATTTATAAGCTTTATCTGAATATCAATAATATTGATTATAATTGGTTTTCATTTTCATGATAATTTTCCAAGAGGAAAGACTATTGTCTCTATAAATAAAAAATGAGATAGAGCATGGAGCGAGGTGATTGGAATACATATCATAAAAGTTATCAATATTATTGAAGAAGTTCTAAATTGGTATAGTTGTTTCGATATATTTTTTTAATATCACAATCGGATGAACCCTGGCATTCTATATGGTTTATGAATCAATTAAACCTTAAAGTAATATCTTCCTTTAATATGTTAAAGGAGGCTATGTAAGTTCACATTAAAGTAGTTTGAGCCTGAAGGAAGCCGATGTTTAATGAGCGTCACGTGTATTTGAGTAAAACGTGTGCACCAAGCTCTTCTTTGTTGAGCTTCGACGTTAGGAATATTGATTTCCACGATTCTGAAATAAGCTTAGCACTCGGCTTTTAGAACGTGCAATAGTTATGGAGTTCTGCTTTCTAGATTCGACAGCATCAGGAAAAAATCACTGAATAGAAAGATACCATTGTTTGAAACGGTGCTGAATTAAACTCAGTTATTCCATGCGTTTAAACATATATATATATATATATATATATATATATCGTGATCTTTTCCATATATATATATATATATATATACCTATATCTGTTCATATGCGAACAGTTTCCAGTACATGTTCTGTGATTCGACAACCCTTAACATCTTGAGCTCAGAACTTGGTATCTCATCGGTGTCCAAGCAAATTAATGATTTTCTTACTTTTGAGATAGGTTTTTGCCATCTAAAATGTAGATTTGAATTGAATTTTGATCTTTTCCATCGCAGAATATAACCGTAGTGTTCATATTTACCAGAATTATTTCGCTCAATCTACTCAATAAAATCAGTTTTCATAGTTTTCAGGTTTCTCATTACATTTATGGATGATTTGTGTAAGAATTTGATTAATCGTTAAAAGTCCTGCCTCTTAGATTTCCTATGGAAAGGTCAATCATCGATTCAATAATCATTAAGAAATATATTCCGTGCATGTAAAATGAGAAAAATATCCACAGGCTCCACAAGACTGCATCTATTATTAGTAGCGTATGGCTTTTTTTGGCGGAGAGACCAAAACATGATCCACCTGGCCGACATAACCATGTTTTGCCGATAGGAAACATGGTGGGAGTTCTTGATTATATTCACTGTAATTGAGTTTAATTGATGAGGAGAATTGCGTTCGAGAAAGAGAAACATGTATAACTGCATCTATAATACTTTATACGATTGATAAATTTTTATTAGCAGTGTACTTGACTAGGCTTAAATAAGTTGAGCGTTGCTTGGGATATTGATTGCCCTTTATTATTATTCTATAGTCCAATGTCAAGTTAACCACTCATATTAAGTAACAGCTATTTCTAGATTAAGTGTGACCTTTCAAAAGTCATCGATCAACTGGAAAACGAGCCTCTATTTCCTTCACTTTGACACCTCCAACAGCAAATATTGATCATCAAACGACTTGGCCGATATTTGAATAATAAATTTTTTACAACATCTGAAGGACCATATTTTATTATAAGTTGAGGATATCAATTAAATCATTAATTAAATTATTATTTCCTTACTAATCAATTCCATACTATTCTAGTAATAATATGTAGTAGTAATATAATATAGTAATAATCTATTTTCCCTGCTATCCCATAAATTATAGTTTCTGAATGTTATAAACTTCCCTTATTTCTGCCACTGTCTACATCTCACACCTTTATTTTTCCAATAAAACAAGTTTCTATTCGATTCAACTGTCCTACGGAAAAAGCTGATGATTGCATTTGAATTTCAATAATACAAGAGTAGAATAGCCTACTCATCCACAGACATCCCTTTGGCAGTATGTCATACATCACAAATCTACTGGGAAGTGTTTCATACTGATGTAAAATCCTCATTCAACATATTTATCCAGTACTTCAACTTGAAACTGGTTAGTTTTATTAATCACTCGAATAAGGGAGTTCATAATCAACATTGAATTTTCCATTCGAAAAGCTTTCATATAGACTGGCTGCTGTATATGCAATGCATGCATTCTCTAAAAAATGAAACCTCCAATTAACAAATTGAACAAGTTTCAATTAACAAATAATTGAACTATTCCAATTCACAAATTAGTTTCCAAACGTGTTAGCAGTTGCAGCCTATCAATTGAACACTAGAAATTAGTATTCAACCTCAAACGAGAAACGCTTTATAAGGAAAAAATAATTAATTACTGAAACCGTCTTCCATGACGAGTGGATAAAGTTGGATAACAAATGATGGCCTATTGTGCAATCGATTGCCGAGTGTAAAGGAGTGCGAACAATCGCTCAAAGCTTTAGTGTGAGAATAAACGATTCTTGTTGAATCTGTCGATCGGGTGGAAAGTGGAACAATGATAATGATTTGTAAAACAACGACAGGCGTGGGCTGGAGAGGGATGGTGTGGGACGTCTCAGTTGTTTTGCCGGTTCCAGTTCCAGCAAACAACCGAACAAACCCTGGACAAACGTACTCGGAGCAGGAAAGGCTGTGGATAAATGCCTCGCTGGACATGCTAGTCACGGCCTCCGGCCCGCTTTGTCCAGACCCGCAATCTGTCCACTGTTTATATCGTTCCGCCACAATCACTCTCTCGCCCCACCCCTCTTAACCCACAATTGCTCAAAACTATTACTCTTCAGCCCCTTGAATAAGTAACAGTTTTCTCATCCTATGTTTTTTCTGTATCGACATTGGTGGAAATGTTGAAAAAGTGGGAAAGGCACCTAGCGGCAGCACTCTCTAATTGAAATTCCGTGTGACAAGCTACTGCAAGCTTTATGTTGTGACACATACGGAGTAAATTATTGTAATGCACGAAAATGAAACAGTAATGTCTTTCAGGTAGTTTTTATCCTCTTCTTCTTCTTTGTCTCTCCCTATTACGCCTCTACAGCGTCGGGGTAGTTATTATTATCGCCTATATTGGAATTCTTACATATAATTCTTACTTCTCACCAATATTCAATTCCAGAACGTCTAGAAAACATTTGTCCCCTAACATTGATATTTTCTTAATGTAGCTGGATCAATAATTCTAGTTATCTGAATAATATTCACTATCTTGCGTTTGAATAGCTTATTAATGTATATTTTTAAAGGATTGAATCGAATGATATGCCGATTTAAAGTAATGAATAGAATTCTACAAAACATTCTTCTTATCTCAGAATAATTTGATATGAAAGCATTTTATCGATATTGTAAATTGTCGAAAGGAGGATCAAATCGAAAGTTTTAATGATTGATTATTAATATATCAACTACAAAGTCTGTATACCTACATGCTGTATATACTGGTTAAACAGTCTCTAATGTTTTAACAATTTTGGTCAATCTGTACTGTATATGTCTTCCATTCCAAATCAACATCTTCAACTATCGAATCAACCACAAGAAGTTTTCAATCAATTATTGATGATTTTCATAGGAATTGAAATTAATTCTTCCAATAAAAATGTTAGGTGGTTCGAATAATAAAAAATAAACTCAGAAAAGTGATAGAAAAGCAGAAGATATAAATCTTATCTTGCCTCAGTCTCAATCATTAAAGAAATATCAACAACTCCTCAGGATTAAAAAATAGCATAGAATGAGAAGAATAGAAATTTTATTTCAAAGTTGTTACTAGACTCTCTCCTATGATAACTGATGATTGAATAATACAGCAATATAATATTTAAATAAATATCAAAGTACCTTTTCTCAATGCATTACCAGTTTCGACTAATTATGGTCATTTTCAAATGCAAATGAGATTGAGGAAACAGCAATATAATAAAATAATTCATTGTATTGAGAGGAACGATTAGGCTATTAAAGGTAGCCTAGTATGAAATTGAGTTCTCTAGACAAAAACTCATGTTTGAGCCAAACATTATTATTAGAATAGCCTATATTATTGTATCGCGATCATAATAACCCGCGAAACATGGTTCCAGTGTCATCCATTACATTCACCTTTGCTCGAAGACAGATCACGCACTACATGGGTGACAAATGTCTGAGATAATCAATTCATACATTAAGGAGCACATGTTCCAGTGACAGCTGCTATGTCAGGCCTGAAACATGATTCCTCTCCATCAATCTTATCATTTACATGATAAACATTTCACTTGTATTATATGTTGAGGTTTGCGATGTTGATTGAATGTTCTCAAGGGTCATTATCAATACTTGCTTGGAAAATACTTTTTTTTCTACAGATGAATAATAATATCATCCATCTGTATGAATTCAATTTATTTCTTTCCAACAAAGAGAAGTATTAACAATCAATCAATAGTTCTCTATCATTGGAATTTCCACCAAAATTGAATCTGAAACTACTTTTTAAATAGTAATTCGGGAGAGCAACATCTGGTACTCTGAAAAATGCATCCTCATTTTTTTGTTTTATTGCGGATGATGCCCGCGTAAGCATTTTTGCATGGTAATGTGGAGTGAGAGGGTGGTTGATGAGATGGTCAAACGCCCATGACTGCTGGAACCAATATATTATTTGATATTCTTAGAACTATGATTTCAGTATGAGCCAATCACTTATTATAGTTTTTCATGATTCCATGACAATCGATGATATTGATGCTCTATTTCCAAACCCTTCTGTGTCAGGAGAGGTTTTCCTCTTGATGAAGATTCTTATGACCATGACATTCAAAATCAATTCAATATACAGCAGTAATATTCATGAATCATCTTCATCTTTGAAATTTATTGATAGGTTCACTGTTTTGTTTTATTTATTCTAGATTGTCCATCTTTTTATTTGTTTTCTTCTGTTCGGCATCCTTGTATAGTCAAAGTAGGCTATAAAAAAGTTTAATGGAATACTGAATCGTACTATTGATAAGCTATGAAGAGAAAAAATAAAAAGATGGACAATCTAGAATAAATAAAACAAAACAGTGAACATATCAATGAATTTCAAAGATGAAGATGATTCATGAATATCATTGCTGTGTATTGAATTGATTTTGAATGTCATGGTTATAAGAATCTTCATCAAGAGGAAATCCTCTCCTGTCTCTATCAAGGCTCTATCAAATCTCTATCAATTGTATCAATTGTGAGGAATCATGAGAAACCAGATTAAGTAATTGGCTATTTATCTAATGGGAAATTTATACAGAAGGAATAGTTCTAAGAATATCAAGAAATACATTAGAAACTTCAAAAATTCGATCAAATCATTCTGAATTGTTATATCAATTCAGTTTAGCATAACTACAGCAATACACCAACTTGTTAAGCCAATCTCCCTTTAATAGTTGACAGTTATAGAATAAAGGCTCACTTTGTTGGAAAATTCGACAAAAACAACTCATGACTCTCTCAAATACATCGAAAAACAGTTAAAAGTCACGAGAATTACTCGGAAGTTGGCCTGCATTCGAAATGTGAGGCTTTGGAATTAAGTACACGATTTATACTTCCAACTCTTCAACAGAGAGTTGGAAAAATAAATATAGCTGTAATAGAAATAGGAAACTTTTCGGTGGTAGACGGGAAGCAAATAATTTATTTGCGGCTGTGAAAAGTTCTAAGCCGAGTGAAGCTAGTACTGCCTGCAGCGCAGAAAATGTTTTATTTCACAACTCACCCTCAGTGTCTGGGGATAGCATGAGAGGCGTCGAACCATTCATGGTGCAACTTTCCAAAGCGATGTCGTGTAACTGATGAGCAGGTCAAAAGCACATCACTTGAAACTATCGCCGCTACTTCAACGACCAATTAAAAGTTTCAACTTTTCACTAATGACGGCTCACATTTTCCACTGGCATCTTCACCGGACAAAGTTTTTCACAACCTTGATAGATAATTATGTTTCATTTGAGCCTTTGACGACACATCGTCAATTGTTGGAATGGCATTCATAATAGTCTGTAATTGTCGAGTTGAATACAACATAAAATGGAATGTCTTCCGCTGGGAAGAAAAAAATTATTGACCCCAAAAATGATCACAACACCTATTGCAGTATAATAATTAATAAGTATAGGAGATAATAATTTCCATTCCAAAATCTCACTTCATTCTATATTTAGTACAATAGTGATTTGTTCTACGTTACTTTTCATGTCTCCAAGGATTGAAAGTTAATTGATTCAATAAGTCACTCTATGTCTTCTATTCCCATTGAAACATAACGATTTATAAGGTCTTTTTTGTGTTTAAGGAAAGTTTTGTTCTATAACCTACTTCATGAATTATTTTGAAAACAGTACATTCCTCGTTATCTATTTTTCGAGTCATGAAAAATGTTATAATAATTTCTTATATTCCTTATGCTCACGGCATACATTCAGAATTTGCAAATAAGTGGATGACTAATTTTGATCCAGAATATAGCTTGGAGCCTTGAATATTCTAATCTAGCTTGGTAAATCATCTGCAATGGGGCTGACCACAGGATAAACTTACTCTTACAGGGGTAATATGTGTAGCCTAACCGTATAAATCGTTTTAGTTAACTGTAAGTATACAAATAACAACTATAAAGCCGGAAAGCATACAATAGCTACGAATCCTTCAGCCTAATCCTTCATAGTTATTGTTGAATTCTAATGCAAAGTTCAAGTATGATTTCGAATATTCATATCTTTGCATGTTTCACTGCTGGTATGAGCCAGAGAAGACCACTGATGAAAATGAATCAAATATTGAATGGCCTATGTTCTATTTCAATGAACACCAGATCTACATATAAATTCTCAGAGGATCCGATAAAGAGGCTGCACGGAAAGAAGAGCGTCCCACTGAGTGGCAAGGGAACCATTCAGCACGAGAACAAAGACGTACTCAGAGAAAAGAACCTATTGTGCAATTTTATCTAGAGGAAAAGACTTTTCCGAGTTGAGAGGAAAAATATCTTCTTATTCGGGGAATGAACAACGTGCTTTCCAACGCCGGACCTTTGTATTAGAGAGAAAATGAAACTTTAGATTAGCATGGTATTAAAATGAATCACTCTTACGAATTAAAAAATTGAGAAGAGCGATGGAAAAGCTTTTTCAAGAGGATAAAAACAATTCCATATTAAAAGAGATTAGGAATTTGTTAAAATTACATAGCAGTAGAGAATTTAATTCATAACTTTTCTATATTCTGTGAATATTTTGTAGTAAACAAGAATAAACTGAGGTGGGATTCTTATTGTGGAATGGCTTTTCAATATATTTTTCAGAAGCTTTAGCATCAAAATGATACTACTGCATTAAAAAAAAATTCTAAATGATTCTAGGAAGAAAGCTACTTTTACTCCCATGATGCCCTACATGTGAGTGAGATGATATTGTGTGAGACATGTAACCTGAATTTATTAATCTAAATCGGGATAGAAGTTTTCTTCGCCGTTTTTTTAATTATTTTTTGTAATATTAGTGTGATCGAATTGATGGATTACATTATATCTATTTTTTATTATAATATCTATATATTATATTTCTGACTCATTAAGATATTCTAGGATGAAAATAGCAACAAATGAAATCGAATAAACTGCTCCAAAAAACTCCAATTTTCCACCCACAATCACACTGTATTCAACTCAAACTCAAAATCCAATTGTGTTTAATAATTCACATGATTCACAAAAGTACTGAGCTGTAATGAAACTGAGCCAACGAACGTGCTATGAAATCGCGGCTGTTATATCTCAGGCATGAGCGACGAGTCGAAAATTACAGCGAACGCTCACGAGGGAGCAGCGAAACGCGACTGAGACACGAACGGTGTTTGCTCTTTGCAGAGAATAACGAACGAACGGTGTTGCAGTTATAGACGAGCTGACAACGAGAGGTAATAACGCCGACGATATTAGCCAGGTCAGTAGACACGCCAGGGTTTGGGTGATTAGGGGGAAACAGCCAAAATCAAAATGGTAATCGTGGCGCGGCGGGTTGAGGGTGAAAGAAGAAGTTCACGCGGCGAAACAACAATAATAACTAGCAAGTCTTGGGCGCGAGAGAGAGCCGAGGGAGAGTCGCTGCCTTTTCCGGCTTGCGTCACGCCAACACCACGTGACTCGGTTAGGCTGAGTCCGATCGAACCAGCCGAGGAGGTTGAGCAAGGTCGGAGGTCGAAGAGGGTCCAAGACAGCTGTCCGTCCAAGCGAGGGTCATCGCCGATCGATGCATCACTCGACCCTACCAACGCACAAAACAAACATTTGCACATTTTTTATTTATTACCAGTTCGGACACCTGAATTGTATCGATTTTCCTTAGGTGTCACGGTAGTTTTCATTTTTTCCATTGGAGAGTATCGTACAAGTCTCTCAGATTGAACTCAGTAGCATGAATAATGATGAAAGATGATGATGATGATTGAAGATCATGATTTTCATTAAGATCTTTCAAGTGGAAAATTTTATGTAGAATTGAACAAATTGTAAGTTGATAATACATCGCTGAAATACATAGCTTGAGTGTCACAAGTTCAATCTGGAGACATATGAAAATATAACTCAGTATTCATTCGATCAAGTTTCCAATTCTTACCATATTCAAAACTTATAGAATCTGTAGGTTTTGTACTTCAATCTGGAATTGTTCTTTCTAGTAAGCTATCAATATTGTTCGCCATCGGACTGGAAGGCGATAAAAATATGTGAAAACTACAGGTTTAATTTAGTATTGCATTTCTGCTCATGAAGTGTGAATCGAGGGGATGTCTATTCACACGGTGCGAATACGACATTGGTCTGTGTGCAGCGTAATGGAAGATCACGTTTACTGGGCTTCCGTTCGACTGTCGCCAGCAGCTACGGACGGACGCTCGATCGAACGTTCCATTATCTTGAGTGAGCGATTTATTCCCGACGAGACAGAATCGAACAGGAAACCGGAACTGAAAGCTAATACAGCTGCCGTTGCTGGAAATGGAAGTGAATCGGGACGGGTGTGGTCCGTTGGCCAATAACTTCCAAGTATTTCGTCTTTCCTTTGATACTTGTTTTCAGCGAATTTCAATCACCTTCATCGATCATTCGCTCTATTACCTACTTCCAGCTCGAACCTCAGATCGAGAAACTAGAGGTTCAGTTTCAATTCGTATTATTTGTATCATTTTTCCAGACCTTTCCAGCAAGGAAATGTGTTGACAGCTACAACTCTCGAATGTTGGCAGAATGCTTGTCAGTAAGTTCTGATAGTAAGAACTGCAAGCAATAGTTCTGGTTGAGAAACTTTTGGTTGAAACTCGGATTATATTTCCACAACTTTAGTCCAGTCAATAAAGCCTGTCCACACGGGTATAGAGTGCATGAAATATGCCCCAATTTTTGACCTCGGGGATTTGTTAAGACTAGTTGGGAGGTTAACATACTAAAAGTCCCCGGACCTGGGGGTTGAGCATAGGGTGGGAGGGGGGTTAGAAGGTAAAATTTTTCAGTTTTTCGCATATTACCCGAAAACCGTTGATCCTAGAGAAAAGTGCTCTGAATAGAAATTAAAGAGGACTAAAATCTGCGTCGATTGAAGAAAAGAAAACGGATATCGGCCAAATAGAAAATTTTTTACATTTGATCAAAACTCCCATTTTTTAGAAAAATCTCAAAAAATTGTCTTAACTGCTTTTGAATGTGATGTAACTCATAAAATAACAATAAATCCACTACCCCCTCACCCTAAAAGTTGTATGTTCTATAATTTGAGCCAAAATGCGACTTTCTACCATCAAAAGTTTCCAAGATAGACGCATTTTAACACAAAAAATTGGTGTTTTTCTGGTATATAGCAATAAGCTAGAACTTAGGTTAATGAAATTCTTCAATTTTGTCCGAATTGAACATATAGTATATGAAATACAACCGCCTTTTGAAGCTAAAAACAATGAGCTATAGTTTGTTAAGATCCGTTCACTTTTACGAAAGTTAGAGATGTCCTTAGATTATTATCCTTGAAGGGTCCTTTCTACTGCAAATAGTCCAGATTTCGAGCAGTAAAATAGGTATTCTGATGAGGAATGATCCATATAGACTTCCAGACACCACTTTAAATATTGTTATTACTTTGTGTGTAACAAAGGATTCCACTTTCTGCACAATTCTTCTTCCTTTGATCAACCAGCAAGCTTGATATAAATTTTCAATCACTCACATTTACTACCGCATAGCTCCAGTTTCATATGTGTTGCAACCAACATGTTTCACTTGGGTCGCAACATGCTGCCAGGTGTGTGTGACACTGGACCTTCAGTAACAGTTTTGTGCTCTCTCACATGAATCATTGATCCTTTTTTCCCTACTTCAATCCTGTCATTCACAGTTCATAGAACAAACAGTTGTCCAATATCTGACAGTATGAATTATTATTCTTGTATTATATTGAACTTGACATAATAACGTGACATGATGATCACTTTATTGAACACATTGTCGAACTTCCAAAAATCCATGTAATATTCAGCAAGTTGGTTCTCTTTTCCATGTATTGGGAAATATTGATAATAATAATAATGATTATTATGGTACCTTACTTGATAACATCTTCAATTTTCAGTTATTGTTGTTCACGGAACATTTCAAAATAAATGGAAAACATAACTAACTTTGCTGGAAAGACTATATAATTTTTTGTTTTTAGAAGTTTGACAATGAGTTCAATGAATGGATGGATCTATCAAAATTGGAATAATTTTTGAAGATTATGGTTCTAATTCTACTTCTTTGACCGCTATTTTCCATCTATTTTTACTATTTACAGTTTTTACGTCTATCTTGGAAACTTTTGATGGTAGAAAGTCGCATTTTGACTCAAATTATAGAACATAATCTTCTCTATCATTTGCATCTAATAAAATTATGAATTACTCTATTCTAAGAGTAACTATGTTCGATTTTGTAAATTTAAAAACAATCAGAATTATTCATCTTTATACTTCTTACGCCATTTTTCTGATTAAATACGGGATTAAAGAGTTATTGAAGTCAAATGATATCGTAGTGAATTTAATTCTATACAACTCCAAATCGTATCTATAACTTGAATCTTTCACAATTTAGAGTCAAATTTCTAAGACTGAAATAGTAAGGAAAAACGGAAAAAATGTTTTTCATTTTTTGTTTGTGTCAATAAAATTGACTTCACGAGTTAGAAATCAAGATTTTTATATATCGAACGATAGAGGAGATTATGTTCTATAATTTGAGCCAAAATGCGACTTTCTATCATCAAAAGTTTCCAAGATAGACGCATTTTAACACAAAAAATTGGTGTTTTCCGGTATATAGCAACAAGCTAGAAGAACTTAGGTTGATGAAATTCTTCAATTTTGTCCGAATTGAACATATAGTATATGAAATAGAACCGCCTTTTAAAGCTGAAAACAATGAGCTACAGTTTGTTGAGATCCGTTCACTTTTACGAAAGTTAGAGATGTCCTTAGATTATTATCTTTGAAGGGTCCTTTCTACTGCAAATAGTCCAGATTTTGTGCAGTAAAATCAGTATTCTGATGAGGAATGATCCATATAGACTTCCAGACACCACTTTGAATATTGTTATTACTTTGTGTGTATATTTTAGTATCAAAATATTGACAAAAACCACCTGTAGCGGAATGTGGAGGAATTCCATTCTTGGAAAAGTGATCTTTAAACTTCCAAAAATAGGTGAAATATCAATATTGATATGTTATTTGGACTCTACTTCTCATGCTCGACAACTTTTAGGGTGAGGGGGTAGTGGATTTATTGTTATTTTATGAGTTACATCACATTTAAAAGCAGTTAAGACAATTTTTTGAGATTTTTCTAAAAAAACGGGAGTTTTGATCAAATGTAAAAAATTTTCTATTCGGCCGATATCCGTTTTCTTTTCTTCAATCGACGCAGATTTTAGTCCTCTTTAATTTCTATTCAGAGCACTTTTCTCTAGGATCAACGGTTTTCGGGTAATATGCGAAAAACTAAAAAATTGTACCTTCCAACCCCTCCCACCCTATGCTCACCCCCCAGGTCCGGGGACTTTCAGTATGTTAACCTCCCAACCAGTCTTAACAAATCCCCGAGGTCAAAAATTGGAGCATATTTCATGCACTCTATAATGCTTTATTGACTGGACTACTTCATCGGAAACGTTGGTAGCTTTTCACGGGCAGTAACTTACTATACCAAGCAGTACTAACCAAACCAGTAACTAGCAGATATATTAAGGGCGATTCACACATATAGTGGCGTACTAGTGTCGTACTAGTGTCGTACTAGTGTCGTACCGTTTCAAATGGAATCTCTCAAACGGTCTTTCCATTTGATTAACATGGAAACGGTCGGGAGTGATTCACACATATAGGACTGTACTAGTGGCGTACTAGTGCTGGACGATGAAAGACCGTTCCCCAAGCGATTTCTCAAGGACACGGTCTATGGCAGTCTGACACGGCCTGCGACCGGCATGAGCACAGTCCTACATGTGTGAATCAACGTAGGACTGTGCTCAGACTGTGCTGTTTGGATCTGGTGTTTTCAAATTCTTTCAAATTTGAGATAGAAGAATTCTGATTTCAGATTCGGATTCTGCGCTCTTGAATTAGTGATTATCCCCACGTAGACTTCAAAATAAGCTAAATTAAGGGAGTTGTTCCAAATGATATAGAGTCATATAATAACATTATATTCTCAACAGTAGCCTAGTAGGTTGAATTCAGTTACGTTTAGTATTGGAATTCCTATAAAATCCATAAGTTATTCTAATTCCTTGTATGATAAGAGTGATCGATCAGAAAAATATTTTATGTAGCTTATATAATAATAAACATTTTTCAACGTTAGAAATTTCTACTTTGAACTACAACTCTTACTAATAATAAATTATACATGACACGAACTGAAAAAAGTATGAGTAAACAGATGAATTGCTTTGAAATTTTTGTGTCAATATTTTCAAAATCAACTTTATCCTGTTTCAACGCTTACGATCATATTCAATTCGATCAATACAAAGTCAATAAGTAAGTAACAATGAAGAATAATTACAGTACAATCGTCGAAATCATAAATAAAAATCAACAGTCTTTGTTGAAAAAAGTGTTAACACCTATAGGATATTCTGAGTACCTAGCCTATAAAAGAATAGTACAAATAAAAATTCCTTTATGAAATCAATTTAATAATCAATACTTTAATATTAATAATAATTATTCCACTAACTGATGTATTAGAATGATAGATTATGTTTTTTCCATCACGTATGGTAGATTTCATTGTTTTAAATTTATTTACAGAGTTATTTTAGAATTAGGATATTTTTTTATAATAATCAATGGGATATTATCATTGGGATTTTTAGGACTATAATCTACACCCATGTGACTGTTGGTATAAATTGGGAAATGCACATTTTTGGGAGAAATACTGTTATACGAATCTCCATTGTGAATTATTACAATCACTAGTAATGAGAATTGCGATGATGTCGACGTCTTGAAAATCAGAGTAACTTGCTAATAATGATCATTATAGTAATAGAATAATAATATAATCTTGACATCATAGTAACGACATTACAATAGCATAGGAATATAGCATAATAGCATTTAATAACATAAGAGTATGGATAATAACATTATTATCACTATTTTTGTAATAAAGGTCTTTAGCTTTGATATTTTTCAATTAATTCTTGATTGGGAATAAACTTATATTATAGAAGGTCATTATTGTAGAGGAAAACGACTAGAATCCCTTATATGTGAATGGAACCAAGTTCAAATTAAGAAGACCAGGCCCAAGATTCAAGAGATTGATTGATTTAATTTTAACTTGGTTTATTTTTTATTCTGAATATCCTGCTTGATGAAACAATCAAGGATCCTACTTAAGCTGTAATTAGTAGGTATTTTGTTCAGACAGTAACAAGTCAATTTGAAAACATTCAAACTGAGTTCTGTTGAATCAGAGATGACAAATTACAATTTTTTTCGAAATGCCTTATCTGATATTTTAAAATCCCCAATTTTGATTATTTTTGAGTTCACGCGGGAATTATTACTAATTGAGGGGCGCTGAATCCAAATCTGAAATCAAAATCCATCTATCTCCAATTTTGGAGAAGTTGAGTAGTCGTGATTGAGCATTGCGCCAAACAGTCCGACACTAGTACGGTCCTATATGTGTGAATGATAGCGGTCTAAACAGTCTGCGCACGACACTAGTACGCCACTAGTACGACACTAGTACGCCACTATATGTGTGAATCAGGCTTTATGGTGGCATTGGCAAGCTGTGAAACTGCCTATCCTATAAAACTAGGGCGTTATTTGCTAAACAGAGTACGTCATCATTGTATCCCAGTTGAATCTCATATTGTATAAAGGCTTCTACCTTTTTTAGTTCGTTCTTTATAGTTTTTCCTGTATATTTAAGGGTTATATATTTTAGTATTGAATTTCTATTCGACTGCTTCATTGTAGTTGATTTGAACGTGAACTCTTAAATGAAACCGTTTGCTTTCCGTGAACTGATTCGCTTTGTTGGCATGATGCTTATAATAACTGATAGCGCGGAGCTTTCGGATTCTTAAAATTGGTGAATATTTCACGCTCACTAATCATTCATGTATTTATTCCAACCATAAGAATCTAATAGACTATTCGAGATAGATAACTACTTTTCAGGATCATTCAAGACCATAAATGCAGTTTGTTTGTCAATTCATTAGTCTATATAGTAATTTCAACCGATTAATAAATAAATTTTGAATTAATTTATATTATAAATTATAAATGCATAGGTTCACAATATGTAGTTGGGAAATATCAGTCCTTGGTTGAGAGGAATATGATTCCTCTTAGTTGAGAGAGTCTTTTGCTTAGGATGTAGAATTTATTATTCATTAGAAAATCAAATATTCTAAAAATTATCTTTGTATCATGTGGGCTACTACTAATAATCACGAACAGATTTACACCAAATTTCAAATAGGCCAATCAGAATGGCATTTAAACTTGATCCCTTATTGTGATATAGTTTGAAAATCTACTTCATAAATTTCAAAATTTTTTCAGTGGTATCTCAAGATTGTTGAAGATTCTTATTCTCTCACTATCTTACGAACGTTAGTCAGGATATAATTAGCAGTAGATTCATCTTATCAAGTTTTTCATTCTTCTACCATCATAATGAGTAGCCTAGTAGAACGTTGATTGATATGAATCAAATTATAATTTTTATAGTCACTATGATTGAAGTGCAGTATTGAATTCTCTGATAATGTTGAGGTAGAAAAAAGTTTGCTTTCCTGCTCTCTCTTTTTAGTTGATAGAAGATTGAACTGTACTTTAGAAGGTTGGTTTGCGACTTAATGCTACACTATTTCTCTTACGATCAGGCCGTCGAAAACAGATGTGATGTCAAAGTATAGCTCGTTATCGGGACCTTTCTCGACGTAAACTTTCTTCAAGGCTATATTAACGCAATCAACTTGGATTTTTTCCACACTACAATCACTTCTATTGTACTTTCTGATCATTACTCCGTTCGAATTCGGTGACATTTTTCCCATCATCAACCGTTACATAACGTGAAGTGAGAACTAATTTCTATGAAAACTATTTTGAAACTCGCCCAGAAGTATTGAAAAATATACTAGGATTCTATTAATTTTTTCAATAGAGTTCAATTATTGTCACCAAACTTGAGTTTTTGTAATCATCGCCTTTAACTAAAGAATGATTGGGAATTAAGTGTGAGAAATATCAGCCCCCTTTGTGGTGTTTCATTCAAACACAACCAGTTTCACACATTTAAGAGGCATTTTCAATCCTAACTCAAGTAGCACTTAACATCAAAGTGAACTTTGGGAACTAAGCTATGAAGCTTCATCTTTATGGAAGTAGTTTTTCTATCGGAATCTCATTGTTTCAAAATAAAAAAAAATATCTGTAATGAATAAAGAGATGTTATCGTAAAGAGTAAGGCTGAGGCCGCACTGCCGGTGGGTAGAGCCTGGAGGGTGGAGGGTAGTTGGAAAATCTATAGAACATACACACCATCCACAGTAATACATCGAATGAATGGTATGACGTCATTCTGTTTTTTGAGGTTATGTTGTCCATATTTAAGAATTTCAAGATGGCGACTGAACACATACCATTCACATACGATGTATTACTGTGGATGGTGTGTATATTCTATAGATTTACCAACTACCCTCCACCCTCCAGGCTCTACCCGCCGGCAGTGCGGCCTCAGCCTAAGAGATAGAATGGATGACATAAATGGAGGTTTATAAATTATTCAAAACTATATCGCTTATTTGAACTTGAACTTCGATTATTTAAGGGCCTTCCATCACATCTTAATTTTATTGAATTTTGATACCAGTTTGATTCCAGTTTCATATAAGAAATAAAATATTATCTCTCAGTTTCCTATTTTTTTAAAATTAGGTTAGTGGTTTAGTTGCTGGTCAAGACTCTGGATAAACCTACCACACTTACAAATAACTATGGAAATAGACTATTTACATTTCCATTAATATCACATTACCAGAATCTAAGATCGTTGCCATTTCCGAACTCAGTTTTTTAATTGAATCATACTGGAATGCCATTCATGAGTTTTTGGAGAGAAAGAATTCGAATAAGTTGAATTCTTCTACACGGGTTGGTGGTTTTGAGCCAACAATAATTCACTTTCAACCAATCAGTGCAAGCAAGAGCAGAGGTCTGTGTCTCAGGTAGAGCAGGAAAAGAAAAGATTTTTGAGGGAGCGAATATTGGAGATTATTCGAATCAGATATTCCATTCATTCTGGAAAACGAATGAAATCCATTATCGACAATCATTCGAGCGAGAAGATGGTAGAAGATGAAATCAGTTGTGAATGAAATTTCATCCAGTACGGAAGATCTCTTTTGTTTCAAAGACCGGAAAAGTGAAGGAGATTGAAGATTGTCATGGTAATATTTCAACGGGTTCCTGTCTTGGCCTTAGCCTGCGAAATCGAATGATGAGTGAGGGCGATGACGGCAAGCTGTCCAAGAAGAAAAAAGGATGATGATGATGAAGAGGGTAGAGGATTGAAGGAGAATACAGAGGAGGAGGATGTAGAGAGAAGATGGGAGAGAGAAAAAGCAATGGCTCCCGATTATGGTTGGTGGGATATTCGAATCTGAGCTACAGCAGCAGAAGCATCGAGCGTTTTTGTTCCTTCATCCTATTTCTGTGGCACGTGATTCCGAGTTCTTAGCCTGCATTTGCCGCCTTTTAAAGATAGGACATTTCGCGCGTGATCCGAATATCAGCCAGACAAACCATTTATTTTTCCGAATGGCCGTTTCTCAATTTGCATCTAAAAAAACATCGATTGTTTGCTAGCTTACTAAGGACGAAATTATTCTTTACCTGAATGCACAGTATGCTCTTATAGCAGATGGTATTATAGTATTGTAAGAAAATTTACATTCTTCATTACGATTTCATTCGAATGGGGTTATCTTTGAATCTATATTGCTATTGCCAATTTTTATTGCTATCACTTCCTAAATTGAGTGGAGTAGAAGAGTAATTAAAACTGTAAACAGTAAAAATAGATGGAAAATAGCGGTCAAAGAAGTAGAATTAGAACCATAATCTTCAAAACTTATTTCAATTTTGATAGATACATCCATTCATTGAACTCATTGTCAAACTTCTAAAAACAAAAAATTATATAGTCTTTCCAGCAAAGTTAGTTATGTTTTCCATATATTTTGAAATGTTCCGTGAACAACAATAACTGAAAATTGAAGATGTTATCAAGTAAGGTACCATAATAATCATTATTATTATTATCAATATTTCCCAATACATGGAAAAGAGAACCAACTTGCTGAATATTACATGGATTTTTGGAAGTTCGACAATGTGTTCAATAAAGTGATCATCATGTCACGTTATTATGTCAAGTTCAATATAATACAAGAATAATAATTCATACTGTCAGATATTGGACAACTGTTTGTTCTATGAACTGTGAATGACAGGATTGAAGTAGGGAAAAAAGGATCAATGATTCATGTGAGAGAGCACAAAACTGTTACTGAAGGTCCAGTGTCACACACACCTGGCAGCATGTTGCGACCCAAGTGAAACATGTTGCAACACATATGAAACTGGAGCTATGCGGTAGTAAATGTGAGTGATTGAAAATTTATATCAAGCTTGCTGGTTAATCAAAGGAAGAAGAATTGTGCAGAAAGTGGAATCCTTTGTTAGTGGGAGATAAGAATCGACGGAGGGTGGGATCAATAAAATGAATTATTAAAACAGTAGATACCAAACTGATTCTCCTTCCACATGCTGGTCTAGCAGACAGAACGTCATTCCTGGTAGAGTAAGCTTCGACTGTAAAATTGCGTGATGAAAATCATAATGAATGCTCATAATATGTTTTGAAAATTATAATTTGATAATCATTTTGAAAAACATTTTTCGGAAAATAAATTAATAATTGAAGTGATAAATGGAAGAGTAAATTAATTACTTAATTTTGAATAGAAAAATAGGTCATATTGATCAATATGGAAGTGAATTTTACCAGAAAAATGTGGAAGCAGTTGAAAGCATATCACAGAATTGATTCTTATTTGTTGAAAAAACATATATGAGCAAAACATAATAAATGTAGATCATTATGATTTATTATCGGTTGTGCCTTGGGTATACCGGTAACTATCTCTACCTGTAACCCGTATCTTAAGAATTTGATGTTTGACTATATGAGAATAATGTACTATTTTTGTACCATTTTGTACCACCAAATGAAAATTTTGTTAACGTTCCAGAACCAAGATATTTGAAAAATAAAGTGCGGGTTACAGGTGTACACC
>CM029546.1:40740690-40762657 GCA_017141385.1 Sogatella furcifera
AATTCTCATGACGTGGGAACTGGAAAGTAAGTACTGTTTTTATGGAATACAAAGTAAAATATGCAAGTGGGAACAGAGGTTTGAAACCAGATGAATAAATTATTATAGATAGAATGATATCAAGCGCTCTATTGAAGCAGCATTCCTAAGCGATGGCAGCTGCAGAAATCTAGCATTGCGTCTTTATTTGCACGGCTCTAGCTGCGCGTCTCGAGTCGTCACAGTTCTAGACTTATATCATATAAATAATCATCATTCTATGAAATCTGCAAAGCTGACATAAACATGCAGCTGAGCCTGCACAGCTCGATCTGTTCTTTCAAGGAATGCTACCATAAGACAGATTGGATTCTTAAATTTGTGGATGGGATTAGTGGATATTGAGGGATAAAGTGTCATCAAGAATATAATACATCTACATTCCACAGCACATTACAAAAGTAACAAAATATATTATTCAGACAGTGATGATGAGAGAAGAATGGAACGAATACCCGAACAATCATTGATATTTTTATTTTATTTATAAATAAATAAATAATGATTTCATTCGTAAGCGAGCATATTATGCACATACAAATGGAGTTGCTATTTGGTAAGAGCCCTCAAACAACAAAATTACTCATAGAAATCACAATAACAATAATATACAAAAAAGATATATAATGATATGTCACAATGTTTATTAAATATGATAATGATAAGTCTTCAACATTTCAAGTAAGAAGAAAAATAACCTTCAATAATCAGTTCTTAATCAATCATCCAGTACTATCAACAACAGAATTATTTTATTGAAATATGCTTTACACTGTATATACACTCCAAACTTACAATTATTTATACATAAATGTTATCCCGTAGTTTCCAGAATTAAATTTCAAATGTTCATTGCGTTAATCATGTAATTGTAAATATCCCTCATTTTATTTGCTGTTATATTTGAGAGAAGAACTAGAGTTTTATCTTTAGACTATATTTCTTACATATTTGGCCAAGAACTTTTATCTTCAATTAATATACATAGGGCAACGTACCAGGACATGAGTGAGAGTTTCATCTTCTCGCATGTCACAAAGTGGACAGTACTCCATGCTGTCTATGTATACATCCGTGTTCTCTAGATAAAGGTAAATTCCAAATTTCGATGCCATACGTAATTGTGTTACTAATCTTATAAATTTGAACGCTGATCTCATTTGAAGCTGGTCGCCTGGAACAAAATTGGGATTTAAAGCTTGGTAGAAAGGGAAAGAAATGGAGTTGAATGCTTCCTGTCTGTCTGCATCGAACAATATAGCACCATGTCTACTAACTATATCCCACTTCATCCTAGTAAGCCGCGCCAACAAATTTTCCTCTTGATTCCAATCAGTATTGACGGAAGCAAGAGTCAAATGATGTTTCTCTAATTTCACCCAGTTAAGAGTATTTCTGCTTTGGTAGAGCTGACTGTCTGACAGAAGCATGAGCTTTTTAAAACAAATTTTGGGGTACCTGTTTTCTGGCATGCCTAATATTTTTATCAGTCACGTTAAAGTTTTAAACATGATCAAATTGACTAGTTTAACCCTTTCTGTTTCTAAACGTAGTGCCCAGCTAGGTGTATGTCTGCTCAAAAACAACAGTCTCTTGAAAAATCGAAGTTGAACTCTCTCCACCTGCTCAGCACAAGCTAACCCCCATACTTCAGTCCCATATAACGCTGTCGGAAGAACAACTGATTCAAATAATCTTATCTTGCTATCCCAAGTATCTGAGCATACTTCAATTTCTTCTCCCTTATAATAGAATGGTCTGTTCCTTCTCAACCTGCCCTTATGAAAAGGTACTATCTTTGTTTTAGAAATGTTAACTTTAATTTCAGGGATTCACAATAATCTTCCAAGCACTTAATTTTGTTTTGCATGTCGGAAGGACAATATGCAAGGATGACGATGTCATCCGCATACAAGAGAATTAGAATATCAGTAACTCCATCTATGGATATTCCAGATAGACCTCTACCTCTGAAAAATTCCTCAATATCTGAAATGTACAAAGAGAAGAGAAGTGGGCTAATTGAGTCCCCTGCAAAACACCCTTACCTACTGGGATGGATGTATTCATATGGACCAGCTCTGTTCTACGATAAAGCTCGCTAAGAAATCTTACAATCTTACTACTAACCCCCATCTTTCCCCGCTTGTACCATAAATTAAAGTGAGGTATACCATCGAACGCAGCCTCTTAATCCAGAAATAGTGCATAGATGGGTTTATGTAGCAACTCTACATATTGAAATATTATTGAATGCAAGACAAATATGTTATCCGTGCAGCCGCGATCCTTCCTAAACCCACTCTGTCCTTCAGGGAGAATTCTGCTATTCTCTGTCCACCTCGATAGACGAATCTCAACTATTCTCGTTAGAATTTTCACAATCGAATTAACTAGGGCGATTATTCTATAGTTACTTGGCTCATTCGGATCTCCTTTCTTATGCAACACGAACATCAATACTTTGCACCACTCGTTTGGGATAATTTTACTACTGAAAACCCTATTAAGTAAATTCAACAAATAAATCTTCCAACAATATGGTAATCCTTTATAAAATTCATTAGTCACATTATCAGAAACAGGGGCTTTCTCATCCTTCAAACTACTTAATACATAGTTCAATTCCACCATATCGATATCTGCATCAAATGTCGGGTGGGTTGCATCTATAAAAATTGGAGGCCTAACAAATTCAGAAGTATATCTATTGATTCACTGCCGATAAAGTTTGTTCTTAGTGATTTTCTTTTGAAAAACTTAACAGCCTTCCAAAATTCATTTGATGATCGTATGTTGGAAATTCTTTTTTGCATACTAATATAGTATTGATTTCTCGAATAAAGAACTTTAAAACAGGGCTGTTTAAAATAATTGAAACATAAATAAAAATCAAACACCCTTTTTTTGAAAACTTTAAAAATTATAAAACACACATACATGTTTCGGGATCCCGAAACATGTATGTGTGTTTTATAATTTTTAAAGTTTTCAAAAAAAGGGTGTTTGATTTTTATTTATTGATTTCTCTTATTTCTTAATAATAGCCTATATAATTTTTTAATAGTTGAATATTTTTCAAGACATTCTCCCGTAAAATTAACTTTTTTAGCAGCTCTATAAGCCTGACGTACCAGTCTTTTTTTATTATTACATTCTAAGTCATACCATGGCTTATTCTTAAATTCAATTGAACCATTAAAATTCTTTGTCATATCAAGAGAATAAGCCTCATGCTTTATAGAAACAATTAAATTACAGTAATCGCTATTCGAATCATCGGAGGTATTTTCTAATCTATCTGATAAAGTCATTGACACTTTGTAAAGCTCCTTTTTATCCGAACACCAATTTAATCTCTCTTTGTTTTGTATGCTTTCGTCTACTCTACCTGTCACTAATCCTAAATTGGTTTCAACGATAACAGGTAAATGGTCGGACGATAACATAAAATCAGAAACTATCATGTCTGATACGAAGTCAATAGAATTCGTGCTGACCCAGATGTAATCAATTGTATTTTCCATTATTGTTAATAAATGTATAATTGCCGGGAGAATCGCCTTTTGATCTTCCATTCAATAAAATGAAAAGTTTCTCATCCATAAAACCTAAAAGCTTTTTTCCAGCAGTATTTACAATTTTATCACATGATTGTCGATATGGTAGTAAGTTAGAAAATGTAAGTATATTATCATCTATACATTGATTCAGTTCGCCCAATCTACAATTCGAATCTTCAATAATTACTGGGAAACTTCTTATCAAATCACTATTATTTTCTATAAAAGTTTCTAAGAAGTGAATTCAAATCTGCGATTAAATTTTCTGTTCTAAGATAAACAAGACCTTTGATTATAGTATACTGTTCCAGTGATAGCTTCAAAAAAATAAATGAATCTGAGTTTTCTATTACGGTGAATTTGAAACATTTCCTGACCATAACCATAAGACCTCCTCTAGCTTTACCCATAATATACTCTTTAACAGCCATTCGTTGCATTATATTAAAACTGGGAAATTTATTTGTAATATCCAACTCATTACATGACCACGTTTCACTAATACCTATGACATTAAATCGGTTGAATGTTCTAATCTGTTCAGAATCTGAATTGATAAGATTTCTAAAGCCATGACAGTTCCAAAAAACAATATTAAGAGTGGGTGGTAGTGTACGGCAAACTGCCGAACGGCAAAATCAAGCCCCATAAGAACAATGTAATTTTTATCAATCTCTTGGAGCAGATATTGCCTCTATTTATGGACAGAATTTCACGTTCTTCATGTCATTGGAAAGAGAATTTAATTCTCCAGGGGCGTTACTTTTTACTTTTTAGATTTTTAGTTTATTTTAATAATTATCGTATATTTAATTAACTGAAAAAGTGTTGAACTGTAATTATTGAAATGAACTAAAAATGGAAAAAGTAAAAAGTAACGCCCCTGGAGAATTAAATTCTCTTTCCAATGACATAAAGAACGTGAAATTCTGTCCATAAATAGAGGCAATATCTGCTCCTAGAGATTGATAAAAATTACATTGTTCTCATGGGGCTTGATTTTACCGTTTGGCAGTTTTCCGTCCACTACCACCCACTCGGCGTCAGTGTTACCTGAGAGATTGGTGTTATCCTTCACATCACTACTGCATCTCTCCTGCTATAATTTCCTTTTAGCTTTCGGGTTTGTTGGATGTTGACTATTTTTGAATCTACTCCTGGTCACAGTACCCGTCTCCAACCACTGCATCAGATTGGCTAGTTTATTGGCCGCACCTCGCCGACGCGGCAGTCGAATACGTTCTCTGTTGATTACGAGATTCTCCAGCCTGCGTGTTGATACCTGCTCCGTCCTGACTGGAAACTAGTTGCTGGTCTAGTGGAGAGTTTTCTTCGACTAGATGATTCTGAATTTTAGTCTGGAATTGTTCTTCATTGCCTCTAGTTGCGGAAATGTTGTTGACTGATTTAATTGCTGCTTGATTGGTATCGGATACTTGATTGGTGAATCTCTCGCTACTCTCCTGGATTCATTCTTCTTTGCTGTAGGACCTTCCATTCACGATTAACCTGTCGACTCTCAGGTAAGCTCTCAGTCCGTTGTTTCTGGCTTCCATCATTAGTGGTTTGAGTTCCTCTCTAACATTTCTTGTACTGTCGGCATAGTCTTCAGCTATTCTGACAGGTGTACCTCTCAGTGTTCGTGCTGAATTGAAGACTTCCATTTTCTTTTTCCAGCTAAGAAATTTGACAATAATCGGTCTATTCCGACCTCTTCTACCGAGCCGATGTGCTCTCTCGATGTCGTATGAATTGAGTCCGACTTTCATCACATCAACAATGAGGTTTCCTACGATGCTTTCAGTTTTTTCCCAGCTTTCTCTAGAATCCTCTTGAATATTAAAGAATATTAGATTATTACGCCTGGATTGATTTTCTAGACGGACAATCTTGGCTAATAGTTCCAAATTGTCTTGTTCAAGTTCATTACAACGATTCTCGAATTTCTTTAGCTTAACGTCCACTAATTTTTCCAATTCATTCACTGATGAAAGTATATCACGTTTCACAATGTCTAGTTTACCTTCCAATCTTTTAATAATAAGTTCGAAGGAAGCATCTTGTTCATTCTCTGATGAATACATGATGTAACACTTGACACAAATGTTTCACTGATTTGAACACTGACAAAACTAGGAAAATTCAGAGAATGATGCATTAGAATTCATTGATGAATTTAGACTGTATAGATGCAGGCACGCTATAGCGATAAGAGAGCTCGACAAAAACCAATCGTCCGGCTCGACAGCCAGATAGCAACTCTTATTTATAGAAAATATATTTTAATTTTTCGAAAAACAGATTTTTATATTCAATCAAGAGCAAGCAACGACTGACACGATGATTGTTTGTTTGTTTGATTATTGTTTTAAGTGGGTCTTGTTTCCCCATATTTATCTAACTTTCAGCTTGCATTACTCTATTCTGTATTCATGACACTTTGTCATCAATTGCTATTGAATAATTATGAAAATCTTCTATTCCCAAACTTTTCCAATAACACCTGCTAAATTAAGACTCTTACTAGTATTACAGAATGCAAATTTGTTTGTAACCAATAGGCCTTTGATAAGAGGATCGATGTTACGTGCACATTTGAATTGTAGAGTTGGGTTGCAGAAAGGAGGAAGCACACCACCCCAGCCAGTAGAGACAACAGTGCATTGTTTACAAGACGGAAAGAGGTTTACGTTTGTTTCTAATTATGATTGCGCACTCGGGCAGGCACTGTGAAGGATACGAGTCTTTAGCTGAGGGCGAAATCTCCACCAAATTTATTCAAGTTGTCTGTAGAGGATGAAGCTGGTAGCACACAAGTGGGAAAATTTGCTTGATATAGACAAGGCTCACAAGGAGTGTCAGCGCACTGGGATAGTGCGAAACTGTCTCCAACTATTCCCAACGCCATTGAATATACAGAATATAAATTTACAGCGGTATGAGATTTACATTTTTGAATATTCAGCTTCAAAAATTTTTCTCCATAGAGGCGATTGACTCAGCGGCTTCTCAAAAATATCATTTTATTATTCTTATGAGATTTTTAAAGAAAAGAATCATGATTTTTATTTAGGAAAAGTAGATCTTGAAACTTTCAACTCAGTAAGTAACATACGAACACGTTTTCGATAATCAAGAATGACTACAATTTTCAACTTTAAACAGTTCATACAGGAATAGAATCATCAAAAGGAATCTCCTTCATATTTTCCCCACCAGAAGCGTGTTTGGATACTGATTTTCTTCTCTTCCATATTCAAAATAGTTTAACAATATAATTTAAAACTTCTACTTTGAAAGGTAATATTTTGGAATGAAGTTCGAATGTAACAAGTATCATGAAGGGAAACAGACAAGGGATAATAATTATGACTTGTTTTTATTATACTATATGTTTATTTATCCCTTGCTATAGTTACCCTTTTATTATTACGGGGGTACCTCAAGGTGTACAGAATTTTCTATAAAAGAATTCCTGACTGCTACCGTTTTCAAAAACGCAATAATTTTCGTTACTGAAACAATAAACTGTACTTGAACAATCATAACAAATTATGTTTAAAATGGGCAGCTGCATGATAACTGCACACTGCACAAATAGTGAACAAAAATCAGTCTATAGTATTATAGTGAAATTCAATATGATTCAATACCCACTATCCGTGTTGAAATTGAGATTCGAGAAAAATGTGATATCAAATGGAAATGTAAATGCAGGGCCGCAAGTTGAAAGTGAGTAAGAGTTGATATTATTTTTAGCAGGAAAACCCAATATTATCCAGTGTTCCCAGAACCAGATAGGGTTCCATGGAAAATAATCCTTGGCTAAAGAGAAGAAATATGGAAATAATGCTCATTTTATGGCTGTATCACTTTCTGCATTAAGAAGATACAGGCTTTTGTACAGGATAAAATGGAACGCTCCCCAGAGAGAATAATTTAGATTAATATTACAGCTAATGGTAATTACAATCGTGTGTCTTTCAGGAACGTAATTTGTAATATAAAAAAAGATTCAAAAGCAGAGAATTAGAGAGGACAGAATGAATATTTAATGACTGTAAATCTGAATTAAAGTGTGAAGCTATGTGAACCTGTTCAAAGAGAATTCGAAAAGTTGTTACATTCTAGTCAACAGACAGTCCCATTGATATTCCAAGATAATAATTAAGTGATCACATTATTTTTGCTTTGAACTGAGAATAAATACCATTTGCATATTTTGGAGCCTGTAAATTGATAACGAACATTTATGATGGATAATGGCAGTGGGAATCAAATAAGAATTATTCATATGATATGAATAAAATTTCTTTAGGGGATGAATCAGTGGATTTATTAAGTTTCATAGTACTTATTGTATTGGAGTTGAATTTAAAAGTACTAAGGTACGTTTAGGATTACTGGAATTAATTTAGATGTACGTAGTACGAGATAAAATTTAAGTGAAAATACAAGGTATTTGAGTATGAAGGTTGGTATTTCGTATTTGGCAGAACAGATTGGAATTCCACTCACACCTTTATCGAAATTCCAAAGCACTGAATATTTTGTGGCCTAGAACCAGTGGTGAAATGATCAGATGGTGTCCCTCATAGCCAAGAATTTGAACCCATAATCATTGTGAGCCATTCCAGAGCCAGTAAGAAAGATCTCTATTCATGATAAGTATATTAATTGATGGTTGCATTATAATCAAGTGTTGGAGAAACTAGGAAGTTGACAATTCAAGTTTTTAGTACCATTACGATGCTTCTAACTCTATCAACAATGATGAAAAATTTTATTGTTCTGGAAGTAAAATTGATCATCAATATCAAACAAGTCAAAAAATTCACATTCAATTTTAGTCTTAAAACCATTCGACAATCACTCCAATCCTCTGTTTTTTCCTCCTAACTCTTTACATTTTCCCATCATTTACTGATTCACTTTTTCGATTATTGCGAACCATACTAAATTTGTCAGTTCAAATGCCTTTAAATACTATGATTGAATATAATTCTTATATAAGTACTATAATTCTTGAATGCTGGCTCAGACCGTTCCAAATGCATTTCTTTGCGTGAGCTATTGACATTCAATCGCCAGAAAAAAGACAGGAGGAAATATCATATACCGCGGCTTGCAAATATGAACTTGAATAATATTTTGGTAACGAAACTAAACTGAAGTCGAACCAAGCTAGTGAGAATGAGACGATGACAAAGTCTATACAACATTAGCAAACAAGCGTCACAACCCTCCCAAAAACACCCCTCCCCCACTCTTATCAATCCCCACTCACACCTACATGCGTCAAGATTGGCTGGAAGATTAAATCAAATATTGATAGGGTAATAGCCCACTTGAATAGCACAGCACACATTCAACCCCTCAGATACCTATAGCAAGCAACTCACCATGCAATACTGCACACACTTGTTCGATCTCACCCACGCACATCCACCCAGATACCATATTGTATGTAATACTCTCATTCTATAATATTTATGAATAGAAGCCAGAGTACAATTCTCAACTTTACCTCCTCACTATCTCTCGAATGTTCTCCTACTCACAATTTGATTACGGAGTACTGAAATCCCATGCGAATATCAATAAAAGCTCTTTGTTCAAATACGAGTAAAAGCTTGGCAAGCTGAAACATCAGCTTCTGGGATTTCCCATTTATGAAGATACAAAATATAAAGACTTATTCCAGAAATCGTTCAAATTAGAGAATCATTCAGCTTGGAAGAGATTTACGTTCTACAGCAGTCCCACATCAATTCATACCCACATAATTCAGATATTATACATCATTGTTTTCCTGATTTTTCATTGATTTTCCTGAACGTACAAGTGAAGTGATTTCATAATTGAAAAAGACAGATTTTTTTGAAAGAATGGAAGAATTCAATTTCAAGAGGAGATTTTGGAACGAGATCAAATAAAATTGAATTCACAGGTTGTTTGTTTAGAATATTTCATCGTTGAGGTTTAACAGACTCGGATTCATCATGATTTGTTATTCCGCATATTCTATAAAGGGAATCGTTCTATATACCAGTACCGGTATTCAATGAAATATAGGAAAACTGTGGGGAAATGTTTGAACAGCATTTCTTTACGATTCCCTCATCATGACCTCAAATCTTCTTTCCCTGTTAGGAGGGAAGTTGTCCTACTTCACTTCCTCATATTTAACCTTCCTATTATATACAATATATTTATAAATAATTACATTCAGGCATGATTGATAAAAAAAGTTATTGATCACTGAATTTTTATTACCGTTAGCTTATTGAATCCCACATGTGACTCATTTTGCAAGTTTTCATAGTTTATAATTAGCCAACTCAAGCGAACCATTAGTGTAATTTCCATTTATTTTTATTCTCGTAGCTTAGGATTTGAATTATTATACTATGTGATCCACATGAATAAAGTGATTAGATCTGAATCTACCTAATAGTATGATGGTATTGCATGGTCATATTAAAGAGAAAACTTGAACTAGTAGTTATACCTGCATATTCGATATTCCTTGGAAGAGAACCTTTCAGCATAATTTCAATCTCAGCAACGTGGAAAATTCACATAAATTTCGATCTGTATTGCAGCACCCACCTGCAATGTAAACGAGAAATATCAATAATTTGATCATTGAATAAAATCAACCTAAATTTAATATTATTCGGTTTATTGTGTATGGAACTTATCCATTGTTGTTAATTCATAATCTTATTAAAAGGAAATTAATTTAAAAGATAATAAAAAAAGCAATAGAAAGCCAAATTTGTGGACTTCATACTGTACTTGCAGCAAGTACCGTACAACAACGGATCCAATGAGAGACGTTCTAAATTCTATAATATCAATTGGAAAACAATATTGGATTACGATTTTGTACAACCGACATGATGTGTTCTACACCGCCTCAATTTCTTGAGAGTATAATGAAATTATCTCTTTTGGTGGCCTGGTGGGAATGTTTTGACTCCCTCATTTTGAGTTGGAGCACGTTCTGGGTGGGGTGAAGAAAAAAATTTCACATTTATTGGAAACTATTCAGATGTTTCTTATCACGCTGCAAGACATTTATACTGTTCAAAATTCAAAATTCACTTTATTGAGCCAAACATAACATCATAACACTCAGGCCAAGTCAAAAACATCAAGAACAACAATATAGGTTAATTAAAATTTAGCACATAACAACATGGTAAAAATTCTAGTCATACACAGAAGTCATGTATCGTTTAAAAATTCATCTATACTATAATATTCCTTATTTACTAGATACCTATATAGTTCATGCTTAAAATTTCTAGGAGCGGTAAACAGACATTTTGGCAACTTTCTTAAAAGTCTCATACCAAATACAGTAGGACTTTTAACAGCGAATTTTAATTTATGGTGATGTATAAAAGGGTTTCTATTTCCGCGGGTAGAATATGCATGTACATCGCAATTCTTCTTCAATGAATTGATCTTATTATAAATAAATAACACTACTCCATAGATATAGATACATGGGAAAGTGAGTAATTTATGTTCTTTAAATGTATTTCTGCACGATTGATAATAATCCAGACCTGCCAAATACCTTACTGCACGTTTTTGTAAAATGAATAATTTCTGATAGTTTACACCTGATGTACTTCCCCAAAGTTCTACACCATACACTAGGTGAGTGTAAATAAGGGAGAAGTACACACACCTAGCAATATCTTTATTCACAAATCTGACCATATATCTTAATACAAAGAGACCTTTACTAATCTTACAAGCTACCCTATCAACATGTTCATTCCAAGACATTCTAACATCCACAGTCAAACCAAGAAAATTTACAGCATTAGCATTTTCAATAACATTATCACCTATCATGACTACTGGCTCAAAAGGGAACATTTTTCTTAAATTGATTTGGATTGCAAAGCTCTTAATGGGATTAACAGAGAGAGCACACTCATTATAAAACTGCACAACCTCATTGGTAGACAAATTTGCTTTCTGCTCCAGCTGGTTTATACTATTGCCATGAAGCAGCAAAGTTGTGTCGTCGGCATACAATGTAATATCACAATTATCAGAAACAGATGACTGTAAATCATTAATGTACAACACAAACAGTAGAGGGCCGAGGGACACCACTTGATATATACAATCTCAGTAGAGAGCCTTGAGGGACACCTCTTGATATATACAATCTCTCGGAATCTACAACTTTACCCCCCGTCCTTACACTAACATATTGCATTCCATCTGACATGTAGGGCTCTATCAAATTACCCAAATTACCCCTTATACCAAGAAAATACAGTTTGTTTAAGAGTATTCCCTTATCAACACTATCGAAAGCACGTGATAAGTCGAGCAAAACACCCATAGCCACTTCTCCATTGTCTATAGCCTCAATCACACTCTCAATGAATCTAGTTGCTGCTGTGATAGTAGATTTACCTCTAACAAACCCATTTTGGCAGTTACTCAATAAATTGAATTTATGTAGGTAGTCAATAATTCTGTCATGAATCACCTTTTCAAAAATCTTGGATAAGACTGGCAGCACAGAAATGGGCCTATAATTCTTCATGTCCGTTCTGTTACCCTTCTTGAATAAAGGAATTACCTTGGCAATTTTCAATGCGTCAGGAAACACACCACTCTGAAAGGCACTATTCAAAATAAAAGCTAGGGGCTCAGCAATTACATCACAGCATGTCTTTAAAACTTTGATGGGAATATTATCATAACCAACGCTTTTCTTGTTTTTTAGGTTTTTAATTATTTTTATAATTTCTATTTTGTTTGTGGGACTCAGAAAAAAGATCTGATGAAATGACAGAGTGGAAAAATATATATATCATATATATATCCTTGTATCTATAATCTTTCAAATAGGTTGTCAGAATATTAAAACTTCATAGTGCGATCAGGAAGAGCCAGTTTAATATTATTTTTTATTGCTTCAGACTCTGTTGAAAATTCATAGAAGTTCATAAATCAATTCCATAACGAGAAGAAGTTGATATTTCAAGAAAAATGTAGGTAGTTTTCTAACCTTTGGTTATCATTATTTAAATTACGGTACGTTAGAATAATCTCAAAATAAAGAAAATTTCTCAAGAAATGCAAAAGGAAAATTTATTCCACATCCATGCTTAAATTGAACACTACTTAATACGATATCAATAATAATATAATTATATTAATTATAATTATATACTTGATACGGTATCATGAATACTAATTCTTATTTTGGAATCAAAATGTCATTGAATAAGAATTCAAGAATGATATTTTTCAGGAATAAAAACATAACTGCGATGTGGAGTTGTATCCAAGACGTAAGTTTCTCTTGTTAATACAATTTTGGGCCAAGAATATCAAAATGGCGTTGAGTCAATTTTCGACAGCAAGTTTGTTACATTCATGGCCCAATAAATTTGAAGAAAACGTTTGAATTTGAACAGCACAGAAATGGGCCTATAATTCTTCATGTCCGTTCTGTTACCCTTCTTGAATAAAGGAATTACCTTGGCAATTTTCAATGCGTCAGGAAACACACCACTCTGGAAGGCACTATTCAAAATAAAAGCTAGGGGCTCAGCAATTATATCACAGATTGTCTTTAAAACTTTGATGGGAATATTATCATAGCCAACGCTTTTCTTGTTTTTTAGGTTTTTAATTATTTTTATAATTTCTATTTTGTTTGAAGGACTCAGAAAAAAACTTCGTGTAATATCACTTTGTGAAATTCTGGGTGTATTAGCAGATTAAATTTCAGGAGCCATGGAGTGAAATATTTATTAAAAAACTCTACTATATCTTTTGAATTTTCAACTCTCCTATTTTTCACATCCAGGGATATATCCCTTACCCTCATGTCATTCACACCTCTGAATTGATTATATTCCAACTCGTTTTAGATCTGTTAGTTGAATTTGAGATAAGACATCCATAGAACTCTCTCTTTGTCTCAATAACCCTATTGACATACTGCTGCTTAACCCTCCTCAATAAATCTTTATCAATTACCAGCCCATGCGCAATTCTAAATTTTGAAATATCTAAAAGTGCTCGAAGCTTCTGAATTTCGGGCGTGAGCCACTTAAATTGTTGAGAATATGGAACGTTTCTTCCTTTTCTATTTGTTTTCTAGATTACGTGAATCATAAAAAAAATTTATAAAGGTGCATTTCTTATGCATGATTACAAATACTTCCGCATTACAAACTTCACACATAAGATTAACACAATACACAGAATACAGTGATAACATACATGAATACAGTAGTTCAAAATTTCACTTCGCTTCCGAAAGTTGAAGCAACCAAGATCCAAGATGCCCAAAACTTCAGTCCTGTACGAGAGTGCTTGTTTTTCAAAGTTGAAAGACAAATAGACTTGACTCAGGAGTTCGACAGATGAGCGTACGCTGCGTAGTTTTTTCCAGAACAAAATGTTCATTAAGGCGATCACCAAAATTTGGCGGGGTTGACGTTGGGAAACTTTCAGTGAGTTGTGAGTTTGAAACATTATTGTGAAACAAGATTAAATTACTTGGGCATGATGTTGAGACGAAGATTTACTCTTGCTTAGAAAGTTACATGTCTTCCGAGACCATAACATCTTGACAGTAGAATCAGGATAAACAATTAAGATACATCCGCATACATTCAATACATATGTTTTGTGGAATGCTTTGCTTCTAAATTTTTCTTATAACCGATATTACTGATAATAGATGATTAGATGTCCCGATAAAAACATTTAATCATTGTTATAATTTCAAAATTCATCAAATGATAATAATTAATGTTTTGTAATCTTTCAGTTTTGATGAGTTACCGACATTGAGTCATGAATTCTTCAGTAAGAAAACAATTTTTTTTGCTTGCACATATCAGCTCGTCATGAATCAAGGAATAATCATTATTATGAAATTCATTAAACTTAATACTGTAATATTAATATACAATACTATGAAAATATTGTGAGAGCCCAGACCCTATGTTTTTGAGAAATACTTCCCTGGTGCATGATTACAGAACATCAGAATCTTGGATTACTTTATAAATTGCACTCTATTATCAGATACTCCAACAAATTTTTATGGAGAGAAGCACATCTTCAAGGTTGAGTGGTAGAAAGGACTGCATAGTCCTAACTCCGCCTAATAAAGGATATTTTCATTTCATTTCACTACTGTTGAACTTTGAGCAAATCAGTTCACTTCTTTCAAGAGTATTCAATTGATTTCTTAACTGACCTTTTGATAGAATTTCATTAGAAAATGGAAAAAATCAATTCATTTCTTAACCGACCTTTTAATAGAGGTTCATTACAGAATGGGAAAATTCAATTATGATTCCTTGCTCACTAGTCGAACTGCATGGAAGATCAAGATCCTTAAAACTGTGGTTCGAGAAACTGTGGTTCGAGAAACTGTGGTTCGAGAAACTGTGGTTCGAGGAAAGAGAACAATCCCAGTTTGAGGACAATACTCTGATAAAAGCTTAAATTGGAACGTCAACTCAATTGTTCGCAAGAAGCGAGAAACGGGCAGGCGCGCGTAACAAGGAAATGCTGCAGACATTTTATAAGGCAGGCTTCTTTGTAAACCCAACAGACGCAACCGTGAATCCGATTATTGTGATGAATATTGTTGATATTCAACAGCAAGTTACGAAGCAGCTGTGGAAGTTCAAGTTTCTAATGAGAATGGGAGAGGTTAGTAAGAGGGGGGAGGTTGATAACCTCCCTAACAGAAATCGCTCAAATATTTCCGTTATCAGCAAAGTGCTAGTTGAATAGACAAGAAGTGGAAGATATTATTCCACCTGTCTGCTATGAACACAGTAGGAAGCTGATAAACAAGATGTAAAACAAAATGGGAAATTGAATTGTTGTCCTCCCCGAATGTGAGAGATGAAGTAGCGGTATATGGTATTTCTCCTCATATTGCATAGACTATTATTGAGACTATCGAATGCGACAAAAATGGTTCATTCGTAACAAGTGGTCTCCCATTACAATCGATATAGGAAACGTTGCTCGTACTCAAACTCTATTTTTCTGTTCTTATTCATTCACCAAATTATATTCTCTGGTATTATTATTAGCGTATGGCTTTATTTGGTGGGGAGATTCTATTCTCTGGTAACATCAGCAATTCTAACAATTAAAGATAGAACTACATCTATGCAATGGCTGTAGTATTTATAAATCACCTAGGCCTATATAGTTTCAAGAAATAACATGAAATTTTTATAATTGAATTATTATTAATAACGTCTAGAAAATTGTTAATTGAAATGATCTCCTAGCACAACAAAATAGCTTGATATTTGATTAGTTGAATGAAAATCAAATACCCTTTTTAAAAAAACTTTAAAATTATTATTCCACATACATATTTCGGGATTCAGCCCATTATCAATACGAATAAATAATATTATTTTTATTTATTACAATAATGAATATTATTTTATCCACATTGATAATGGGCTGAGTCCCGAAACTTATATGTGGAATAATAATTTAAAAGTTTTTAAAAAGGGTATTTGATTTTCATTTAATTGATCAATTATTTTAAATAGCCCTAAATTTCAAAGTTTAATAGCTTAAAATATTATATATTAGCGGATAGGGCAAACTTGTGAATATGAAATGGAAACTTTAACAAGCTAGAATTGATCAGAAGTTTCCCCATTAAAAGTTATTACAGCATGGTTTGATATTAATTTTATCTTGGTTTGTAGCACTTTACGTTAGAGAAAAGACTTCTATAATAACTTCTCAATACAAACAACTATCTAACATTCTACCTTCCAATGTTTGAATCCAGCGGCCAACTCAATTTGTTAGTATTTGGAAGTCTGTGGCGTGTCTGGGTTGCATGACCTTATTTCACTGTAATATAAAAACGAGAAAAGATTTTTCTCTCTGCAAACTGACACATTCCAATTCCGCAATGTTATATCCTGGAGTCAATACAATTATCGTAAGGAAGAATTGTTTCGGATCAAACAGTGCAATAAAAGAAGAACGAGAAGATCCAATATAGTGACATCTTAGTAGCATAAGTGACGTAGATGCGTATTACATTGATACGTAGAAAAGATAGCTTTCCATTCGTGTAAGCTGGGATCAACTGGGAAATGAAAAGCACGATCATTGGCTCACTTGTCAGCTGAATGATCGACAGTTATAAACAATGCTTAGTGGAACACTTTTCCCTTTTGTCACGCTATCGATGGAAATAGCACATTTCTTGTTTGACTTATACACCGTTCACTCCGTCCACTACCCCAGCAATCAATCCATTTAACTGGCTGCACAAGTGTTTTTCAGGCTAGACAGCTATGCAATTTACAATTTTATCCAAAGTCTTCTCCAAAACTGCAATTTCAATGGAACTTACAATAAGGAATGATTTGAAATGGAAGCAGATTATCATAGTGAGCAAATTAGACCAAAATTATCATACGAGTAGAATGACTGGATTCGTCAATGTGGAATATATATGGAATTTAAAATGGATGATGATGATGATGATGATGATGATGAAATCCAAAGTAACTAGAAATCAATCGTTTTAAAAGTCTTTAAGAGAGTATTGTTTGCACAAATGCACTATGAACTCGACATTGAAGAATAAACATTAACATGAAGTATCCTGTTTTCTAATTGATTGATTTAGCAATTTTCATCTAAGTTCTTATTTTAAACTGAATGTTTAATTTCACGTGTGGAAGAACATTACTTCCTTTTGTTACAGTGTATTTTATGATATCTTTTGTCTGCATTGTAAAATTCCATATTGAGCAGTTACTTGAGAAGGGGTTTTTGCTGGATTTTACTATCCGATCTGATTCTGATTTGAATTATATATTTTTTTATATTTTATGGCACAAGACATCATGCCTTTTAATTCTAAAACAAGACCTAGGCCCTTGAATTCAACATTTTTTTATTAATTAGTTACTGAAAAAGAAAATAGTAGACAAGGTTGAAATAATTTTTAATATTAACAAACCGTGAGTTACCCAGACTTGATGCAGAGTAATGTTTTAATCTATGTACAGTTTATCATTTCAATTTTCAGTGCATTTCAGAACTCAATGAGCTCTATCACATTATTATTGATGTTATTTTGAAGAATCGCGCAGACTTCTCAACATACAGTACATAGTCATACATGGAAACTCAGGTACTATCTCAATACATGAGTTGTATCTTCAGATTTATGATTTTGAACGAAAAATAAATCTAGGAAAACACTTCCCACCGAACAACAAATCATTTCAACAGAGGTGGATCAAGATTGGAGAATACGCTTTTTACCTCACTACAGGCGAGATTGGTGGCATCGGTGAAGCTCGAAACCACTTCTTTATTTAGTGCTGTATTTATACTCTACTGCAACACACTGTGATGGAGATGGGAAGATGTGGAGACGCGTGAAATTGGAATCATTGATCGTGGATTGTCATTGAGCAAATGGGAACGAAGAATTATTGGACAAAGGTAAGCTTACTGTGGAGACTTTACCTAGCATTTTTTCGCTAGCATAGTGTTTGCCCCGTGAATGCCGGCCGCTTGGAACAGGATGATTGCCTCTTCACGACGTGCTACCTCTTCCCACAAAAATTGTTTCTCACTCTCTCTCTTTCTCTCACTCTCTCTCTCTTCACTGCACAACTTTTTATTGATATCTATACACATACATACTCCTGCAATACGACTTTAATGCCACAGGAAAAAAAATATTTTTTGCGATCAAGTGATTGCATAATAAATAATATAATACAGTTAGTAGTATAATGACAGCTCTAGCACTGATTCTTGGGTGCACGGCGGTGAATCATGACAAGAATGGAGTGCAGCGAGTTATATAGTCGGAATTTGACGTGACCTCTCCCAGATTAGTACTCGAACTTGAGATTGGTCCCCGCTGTGTATTCTATTACTCTTTTATTTAGTAACATTCCACCTGAATTGTATTCTGCTGCTCCTTCTGCTCCCTTTTTTCTTTACAGTTCTGCTGTACTCGGTCAATTTCTCTCTCACGCTCCAGATCGCTATATCACTCCTTATTCATTGGCTGGAATTCACTGGATCTCATGTTATCAAGACTTTCAACTTACAAGTGCGGCTGCGAATATCAAAACTGAGCTATCACGAAGCGTCTTCTAGATTGATTGGTCGTGCTCTCAAAAATAGTGTTCATCACCTCATATACCTCTAGTGTACAGTGAATTTTAGAACTGATAATATAATTGTGGAGGGAGCCGAAATGTCAGCGCTTTCATGATGCACTCGATTCCTCAAGTGGAAGAGACTTTTGTAATAATTAGGTTTAGTTACTTCATTAGTTTTAGTTTCATCCTCATCGTCATACTGCATCGTCATCGTCATCGTCGCTCTGCTCTAACTGTATTTTATTAACAATATGTCATAATGTTTCCTTCTGACAACTCAGCTTGCTCGCCCTCAATTCATTTCAACTTGAATAATAATCTCAATAACATAAATAATGATACAGGTCTACATAAAAAGTTGATTAAAATTGCTCATCTAAACGTACAATCCCTTACCTGTCACATTGACGAGCTTAGAGCAATCTTCCGTTTTCAAAGCTTCAATGTTATTGGAATATCAGAATCATTTTTGAAGCCTAGCATTCCATCAAACTTAGTTGCTCTGCCTGGTTATATTCTATTTCGTAATGATCGCTTAAATAAAGCATGTGGCGGTGTGGCTGTGTATGTAAGAGAATGCATCAAAACTAAAATATTATCAACATCGGTTCAAGAATACTCTGCTAGGCCTGAGTTTATGCTGCTTGAATTATCATTAACTAGTTCAGATAAATTACTAGTTGGGATCTGCTACCGCCCGCCAAAAATAGGTCACTTTACAGATTTTGAAAATGCATTACTCCAGTTCTTGCCATTCTATAACCGTATCCTAGTTATGGGCGATATGAACACTGATCTCTTAATGACAAATCGGAATTTTGACTTTCACCAACTGACTACAATATTTCAATGTCTCAATATGACTATTCTCCCGCTTGATCCAACTCATCATACAAATGAATCAGATACATTTATTGATCTTCTTATAGTTAGCGATCCAAACGGGGTAGTAGAAACAGGTCAAATCTCTGTCCCTGCTATCTCCGGACACGATTTAATCTATTGTGTACTTTCTCATAAGACCCCTAAACCAGATCAGAAACTTATTACTTATAGGGACTTCAAACACTTTGACGAAACCGCTTTCCTGACTGACGTAGCTCTGACTCCATGGCATCAAATTGATGGACTTCCCTCAGTTGATAACATGGTTGACACATTTGAAAACTGGACTCTTGATATATACAACAAGCACGCACCATTCGTTACCAGGAGGATAAACAGGAAACGACGGGTACCTTGGATGACTGACGACATTTTAAAAATGATGGGACAAAGGGACAAAGCTCACAGAAAATTTAAGAAAACGCTCGACCTGAATAGTTTAATTGAATATCGAAGTTTGAGAAATAAAGTCAAGCAGCAATTGAGAGATTCAAAAATAAGATATTTAAATTCATTCATGACTGACAATAAACTAGACTCTAAACTATTGTGGCGTGAAATAAAAGAATTTGGTCTAGGTAAACAAAAATCTGAGACAGAAATCGACCTACCGTTGAATGACATAAATGACTATTTTACCTCACACTTGACTCAACGTGACGAAACTACTATTACTGATCACATCAATTTTCTGGGATCAAGTAGCTAACACTCACATACAACCTGCTAATCAATTTAATTTTAAACATATTTCTGAACATCAGGCTCTTAGAGCTATACAACACATGCGCAGTAATGCTACTGGAGCCGACAAAATTTCTATTAAATTCATAAAGAAAATGGTATTTGCAGTTCTACCAACCATCACTACTATTTTCAACAAGTCCCTTGAAACAGGTCAGTTCCCTGGAAATTGGAAGTTTGCTCTAGTTCGTCCTTTGAATAAAGTCCCCTCACCCAATAAGGTCGAAGATCTTAGACCAATTAGTGGGTCGCCGTCAAAGTGTCTCCCCGACAACCGTTCCCCTCTTGGTTTTGACCACAGGCGTCAACCAGTACCCTGCTGAAAATATGCCAGTGCCGACAAAGTGTCTCCCTGACATCCGTTCCCCTGCTAGAACAAAGGATACTCGCTGTCGGGATCGTGCCCGACAACGATTCCCCTTGAGCGCTGCCGACAAAGTGTCTCCCCGACATCCATTCCCCTGGTCGAACGAAGGAGACTGGCTGTCGGGCCCGTGCCCGACAACCATTCCCCTGGAGCGCTGCCGACAAAGTGTCTCCCCGACATCCGTTCCCCTATTGGGCATCAACACCAGCTTGTATAGTCTGTCCAAGCAAAGAAGACCCTCTGGCAAGATGAGAAAATGACTCGAGCTCGGTCAATATTTTTTCAACAAATATCAATTTGGTCTCAAATTGTAGATCAGAATGTTTCCTACAATCGACACCAAATCGATCATTTTTGAACCAATATTGACCGAACTAGAGTCATTTTCTCACCTTACCAGAGGGTCTTCTTTGCTTGGACAGACTATAGCAGGCGGGAAAGTAGTAGGGCTACAATCACACTGCTTAACACATTCTATGAATTTGATTATTAGAAGAAAAGCTTGTTAATGTTGTGATTGATACGACTGCAAACATTAAAAGAAAGAGTATATTTCTCTTCCCAAATTCCTACACATGAATGAATGAAAGAATAATTTTCACCAGTAAAAAGGCAGGTAAGTTACAATCAAAACAATTTGATTCTAACTGTGAGAATCACGACAAGAGAAATGAATGAGACTTTAAAGCCTGTATGGAATGGCTATAAAGCCTAATTTGAAATATACTCTACCAAATTTGACCAATAAATTTTGTCAACTTCATGCTTATACTCGTATTTCCATCCTCTAATTTCGTAATTTCTTGATAGGCCTAATAAGGCCTATCCATAATTATGATTATGGTTAAAATCACACGATAGTATTTCTATTATCTTTGTGAATCATAATGAATCGTATCACACGATAGTATTTCTATTATCTTAGTGAATCATAAGAGATATAAATATGAAATCAATTATTCATCACTTATCATTATGATTAACCAAGATAATAGAAAGATTATATTGTAATACTGGCCTAACGCTTTACATTGATTACCTTATTATAGGTTTAGGGTGCATTGTGATTGTCTTTCTTGAATCATAATATTTGGGCACGGAGCTCAGAAGCTGCGGCCGCATTTCCAAACTAAAATCCACCTATGCGGATTTGTCAGTTTTTATCGGTT